>APFE031169973.1:0-13627 GCA_000404065.3 Pinus taeda
GTAGCATTTCTTCCTCTTCTTCATGAGTCATGCTAGAGCTTTCAAGTTGCTTACTAGGTGTTTTCATTTTCTTTCCTTAAGGCATCAATTACCATTAATAAAGCTCTACTATGCCCTTTGAATTCCTTCAAAATAGTTTTTCAAACCAAGCTTAAGCAAAAATTTAAAAAAATCTACATACCTTTTTTCACTTTGTAGGAGCTTGATATTGCCTCTGATGTATTTCTATAATTTCAAATCATCAAGTTCTAAAGTTGTGATTTGCAGTAGATATTTGTGTCCTCTTTTCAATGCCACAAGTCTAATCCAAATTGGATTCTCCAAGGAAGATTTATGCCAAATCTCCCACAGTGACCTGATTATAGACTAGTTAAGTAGAGCAAACTTGTATGACATGCCACGTGTCTCTGTTTCAACCTTTGGCTTTGAAAAATATATACAAGAAACTACAGTCCATCCTCTTTCTATACCTTCTTACAAAATTTCAATCCAATGCTTAGAGAGAAAGTTATGATGATTTTCCCCAAGTCACCTGTTTAGAATGTAATTCAGGAGTCTGCAAAAAAAACCAACTTCCTCAGAGCATATCTCCACAAATATAGTGCAAAAATCTCTGAAATTTAGAACAGAGGTTCAATGTGATTTCATATCAAACGGGTTTTTCTTTTCGCTTCTGAAACATCACAGAATAAAAGTTATAGTGAAAATGCCACGATGACCTATTTGGAGTAGTGAAACCCTAGAATCCAAAGCTCTAATAACCAAATGTTATGAAACCAGCTCAAAAAGATAGAAATATAGATCAAACACGTTAGAAAATTAGCCTCTTCGAGGGGGAACATCATTTACATTACACAAATGAAAATTCTTGGATGATTAAAAAATGACAAAACTCTTTTCTATATATAGGAGTCTAAGGAGTCACAATATACAACCCAGACATAACTAATAATAATATAGAAGGCACAAAAATAACAATAGAGGGATTCTATGGGGCACAGTAATAACAATATGGGGACAACAGGGGCACAACAATATTAATACGGGATACAACTACAATAGTAATGGGGTGATCACTAGTATTATAGGGACCTAACAGGATGGTTTATCTTTATAAGGTGACAAATGGCATTGGGTGGTTGGAATTATGGTTTTAGTTACTTTTGTGAATTTGTACCTTGTAATGTTTTGTTGAAGTTTTACTAATGAGATTGTGAGGCATATGCTCAAGATCATTTCTTTGATGTGATCACCAACACAATTGGTCTAATTTTTGTATTCTTGCAAGTACTTTGTATTGGTGGATAGATCCTGTTGGAGCAATTGTGGTAAGCAATTATTTGACCTTTTACTTTACAGTTCATATTTTGTAACTTTTCACATGTTATGCTTATCTATTTTGTTAAGTGTGTGCCATGGTTTCTTGGCATTGGTTACTAAAGAGTAGTTTGTCTTCCATTATGTCATCCTCTCCTTTTTATAATCAACGTCCACTTGTTTAATAAGCAACTTGTTGTTTTTTTCATTATCATGATATATCTTTGCATTTAGTAGCAACATAGAAGACATTTTTAGCACATATTCTCGGTCATCAATACTCTTCACTGTCATAAACAATGGTTGGTGTGGAACTCCCAAGCCATAGAGGGCCTTGAATAATTTTGGAGCTAGGATGAAGCCATGAACCTATCGAGCTTAAAATTCAAAGGAAAAACATATTCCATGTCTATTAACTTTTAAATAGGGAGAAATGATTACAAAGGTGCAAGAGAATATATCCACTCCATTTCATTTCTTTTTCTTTGATAACGAATCAATCATAGATTGTGGATTCACAAATCATAATTCTATTTGTTTTACGTTTGTAAATCAAGACATTTTGTTATAGAATTTTATATGGGTGCATATACACAATAATAGACGCATACATGTGTGGAGAAGAAGATGAAGAAAAACAAGTCTTAACATGGAATGAAATCCCAACACATGGATATGCCACTGTAGCAAGATAGCGTGTATACATGAACATTTAATTGTATACTAATATAAGATTTTGGAATTTTTTTCTAGATATATAATCCGCCTCTCTTTGCACCTTTTGGGGAAATTGCTAGTTTTAGTAAGTTAAAAATATGGTTTGCATGATTATAGTTTTTATAAATATTATAGATCATGTTGCAGATTCTTTTTTTAAATCAATGGCTATAAATGTAGATTTCAGGATTTCCATAACTCTTCATGTAATTCTTTAAAGTGCGCTAGCTCAATGGAAGAGCACCTACCTTACAAGCACGAGGTTGCTAATTCGAATTCAATGTGTGCTAACATGAATTAATCAATGATTTGTAGTTTATTTTTAATTAAATTTTTTTATATCGATTTATTTCAATGGTGAGATATTTCTCGATTCATTGTTTTATATTGTCTCTAGAGAGACAAAGGTAATCTTTAAATTAAAAATTTATTGTCTCTAGAGAGACAATAGCTAGTATTAAAGACATATTGTCTTGAGTGTTGTCTCTAGAGAGACAAAAATGAAATTGTCTCCTAAGAGACAATAATGATTGTGTTATATATTGTCTTTATAGAGACAATTTTTTCAGACAATAATCTTTAAGATAATATTTTTTAAGACAATAATCCTTAAGATAATAATATTTAATACAATAGTCTTTTATATACAGAAGTTTTTTTTCTCTCAAGTTAGGATAATTTACCCAAAAATTGTCTCAAAACCCCCCTTTATGTAGTAGTGTTCAATCTCAAACTGCCAAGCCATTTTTTTGTGTATACTTGTTTTGTACCATGCTCATTGTTTGCATTATTTAAAGTTGTTGTAAAATATTAGCAACCTACCTAATGAATCAAAATTAGAAAATCTAGTTTACATTTTATTATCTCTTCATTGATTTCCCAATTAGAGAGAGTTACAGGACAGCAGGAGAGATGAACTAGTTTAATTATAGAGATTGAAATTTTCTTGCTAAACCTGACATTAAAATAACACTTCAAATCCCTTTTATGTGAAATTCTATCTTTATATATATGGTATATGTTTTACTAATGTATGAGTAAATAGAATAACGTAAACAAAATGTAGCATCTTCCTTCACCAAATCGGCCCTATGAAAAAGAATATTAAAGTAGGCATTTAAAAATTGTTTTACTTGTGAGAAAACTAAAATATTCAATGGATAATCAAGGAGATTTCCTTGATTATTGTAGTTTATTTAGGCAATTCTTCCTCCTCTTTGTGATGCACCATATGTCATTGGTAATTTTTAAATTCATAGCCTCATTAGGTCAAAACATGATTGTCTGAGGAACATTTCGATCATTCACTTTTCTCATTGTGTTTTTTCTTGAAGGATTTGTGGTATCAAGAGGTATTTGACATTATAGTATATGCAAAGATAATTACTTTCTCCAAATGTAAATTTTTAGTAAAATAATTTATCTTCCCAATACAACTAGGGGGCTTCTTAATGTTCTCAAGTGTGGTTCTAAATATATTAATAAAATGAAAATAATATTGGGGACATGTGGTGCATAGTTAGAGGATAATGGTCATGCAAGAGGACACATTTATAGGAAACCATGAAAGAGGAAGCTTTGGAATAACTTGTGAAAGAGTGCACCATCTTAGAGGCACTTGTTTATCCCAATGAAGATAATACATGGAGGTTGTTTCACTTGTATGGAATTATTTCCTTATTATGTTAGCCCCCTTCACCTATTTATATATAAGGGGAAAATAAAGTTGTTGTATATTGTGTCATTATTATATTCTATTCATCATATTGTCATAGAGCTTGTAGGGAGAAAGAGGGTAGGTTCATGAGGAAACCCTCATAGCATGGCAATAAGTAGCCTCAGAATACTCTAGAATAAGAAAACATGAGAGACAGAGAGATGTCTTGTACATTTCATGGAGAGGTTTCCTTTCTGTGAATTTTAGGTTGAATCATGTGATGCTAGCATTTATGCTATGTATCTAGACAGTGGCGATGAACATGGAGTTGGTGTGATCCATGATGATGACGGTGGTGGATCTTGTTGTACTACTATATTGTCTAACCTAGTATAAGACATGGAAAATGAAGATAATTCCTTGAATGATTTCAATACCCTATTCTTTTGCGGTGTGATGCTAGGGAAATATGATTATCGATGCTATATTGTTGTTATTGATGCTATATTGTTGTTGATATTTGATGGTGGCTAGGGTTTTATTGATTTTACCTTGCTAAAATTTGGAGAGCTCAATGTTGTACTAATTATGTGATAAAAATTTTCACATGTATTTCAATTATCCTACATATAAATAAAGTATATTATTATCCAAAATTTTGTGATTGCAAATTTGATTTTGCTTCTTGCATTGTTTTCATGATTAAGTGATTTTTAAGATTTTTCATTCATGTTGATTTGATATTACATAGGGTTGAAATTGTTAAGTGATTTAAGATAAAAATTTCAAATTTGGTATGCCCTTGGAGAAGTGTGCCATAAGGGATGAAACTTGCTGCATTGTTTTTGGAATCATCAATTACTTTATAAACAAGAATATTCCTAATTGACATGTCCTCAAAAATACAATCCAAACACCTTCAAAAATACAACATGTCAAATTTCTCACTTCACAATAGGCGATATAACATCATCATGACATAGATGCAAATTCAACCTAACAATATAACAATTCAACATCAAGTTAAAAAAAAGATTCATTTCATACATACATACATAACATATAGACAAATGCACACCCACTCAAAATTGTGTCAAATGTACATATTTAACAAAATGACACCTCATGCCTAAACATAAAAGTATGGCATGTGGTGGCTTGTATAGAAAATAATTTTAATATACCAACAACATCTAATTCTCAAACATGATCATTTGGCATGTGATGGTGTGTATAAAAAACAGGACGGTTTGTATACAAATAGGTCCCTTGACTAGTTCTACCTTCACCACCATCATTTACATAGTGGAAGTCTACATTTATCCTCTTAATAGAAGAAGGAGCTCAACTTTTTTTCTTTTTGGGTATGCTACTTCCCTCTTAGAACTGCATGAAGAAAAAACATTCTCATTAGTTCTTTTTCTACATTAAATTGCACACTTACAAACTAATACTTCATAATTCAACCCCATAAAAATCACTCAAGATCATCTCCTGCCCCCTTCCCCTAACATTTACTATACAACTCTTCAATAGTTAGAAGAGTTAGAGCATAGAATTTAAACAAAGAATTCCTAGACTCAACCCAATTCATTATAATGAAAATAAATCATCAATGACTGACCTCATCTTGAGTTTATAGCCCAATGATGGTGATTCACTTGAGGGTAGAGTAGTCCACTACATAACCTTCTCAAAAGAAACATATATTTTTGCACACAATGAACTACCATTGATGGTTTTTGGTGGAGGGATTACATGGAATCTCTTTGGAGAAACCACTAGAGATGGAATAATAGTAGTTAAAATGCTTGTGGGATGTAGGTGGTAGAAGGTGGCTAGTGAATGGTCTATAGATGCAGTATTTGTGGGTGGATGTGATGGTGAAGGTGGTGGAGAGAGGTGATGATCAAAACTTGTGGGTCATATTGATGATGGAAGCTTTGTAGTAGAGGTATCATAGATACCAAATATGGGGTAAATATGATGATAATGATGGAAAAACAATGGGAAAACAACTAATGATGGTGAATGATATGTAGGGATAAGAGTAAAAATTTGAGAAGATGAAAGAACCTGCATACACATTTATAATATTTTAATTAGTAAAAGGAAACATATGAAGAAAAGATTAGGAGAGATAAAATATTTTGACAAGGAGAACCAAAGAAAAATCAACTAATTCAGAGCCTCCACGCTAAGCCAAACAATAGGTGAACCAAAAAAATAACTCAGAAACCACACTAAATAAACCATAAGAGAAAGTACCTTCTGATAGTTTTTGTTGCTAGAGAACTCTTGCTCCATAAAGAAGGAGAATAAGTTAGACCATGCAGTATTGATTTTCACGATATCACCTCTCTTGTGTCATATGAGACCTTGAAACCAAATTTCTCCTAGTCACCATCTAATGTGATGGTGTATCATTCCGTGTACAATAAGGCCATTGGATCCTCAATATTAAAGGCAATGTATGAGGATGGCCAATACCTAAAACAAGCATTTAACCAAGTACCTTGAAATGATATTGGTGAGTTCAATGTCAAACACTTTCTCATAGAAAATGTGGTTGGTGATAAATAATACTTGTGGAGTGTAATGCCATGTTCCATCCATTAATGCGTGTTGGGTTGGTGGCATTATGCCCCTCCCGGCTCATCCACAAAAAACACCCCATGTGGGGAACTTTAATGTTAACCTTAATTTTACATCATATCTATATATAGAGATAAACTAATTTATAATGAAATAATTTCCCTTGACAAGTGTGATTCTTCCTAATCAATATGAAGTTGACATGTGTAATCTTACACCCCATTGTAAAGGAAATGTGTAATTCATTTCATGCTCAACATAAAGTTGACATGTAATATTTAAAAATAAATATTAATGACAAAAAGTTATTAACCATAAATAAAATATTTCAATGTCCTTGGTAATTGAAAAAAAAATGTTTCAATATTTACTTTAAATAAAATGTTTGAATACATGTGTTATTTAATATATTTCAATAGCACCTCATATATATATTATATAAATATATAATTATATATATAGATAATATATAATATATATAATATAATATATATTATATATATATAATAATAAGAATGATATATTAATGTTGATTAATAAATAAAATATTCAATATCTATCATAAATAAAATAATTTTAATATCAATTATATACATTTAGGTAGAGAGAACAAGGTATACTTTTTATTCTTAATATGACCTAAATGTTAATTTATTAGTTTTTAGAAAAAAAATTGAATATGGAATTAAAATATTCAATATCTAACATATAACATATATGAAACAAATAATAAATAGCAAATAATAACAAATATCAAACATATCAAACATATAATACATAATTCAGTATCAAACAATTGTAAATCAGAAATAAGATTTTTGAAATTATGAGTTGTATATTTTTTTATAAAAAAAAATTATATCATTTTTAATCTTACTTGACATTCTTAGAGCTAGACACCGCAAATCTAAATAAAAAATCATAAAAAATATTCAAAATTCATTGTAAAACACAAGAATAAACTTTCAAACAATTAATAAACCACATAGAAACATTCAAACAATTAATAAACTCATCATGAAATTGACCCTACCTTATTATACACACACCCTCACCAAAATAGCATAAAATATATTATAATCACATAGTCATCAACATGACCAAAACATATCATAATTAAAACCCTTCAGCCTTATTACAGGTCTTATTAGCTCCAAATAAACATAAATAGTGATAAATTCTGACTTTATTTAAATCCACAAATGGTAATGGAGCCTGGAGTCTGGCTTAATCATCTAAACGCACACTGACACTTCATTGACACACTTTGATCTGGCAAACCTATTATTGATTAATTTATCTATTACAAGTTTGAAGTCCACAGAGTCACTTAGAATATTGAGGAATCTATATAACATATGTCTTCCAAGTGAACTTATAGTCCTTATGTGTTCTCTTGAAAACTTTTTATATTATTTGTTAGAGTAGAGTAAATATTGTGTTCTCTAAACATGTTTTGCACAAACCCCTCAATATTGTCTAAGTATTCTTCAGTGTCCTTTTACAAAGGAAAACAACAAGATCTAATGAATATTATGTGATCAATGTACAATTTTGTAATCTTTCATGGTGTTATCGACTCATCTAGTGTCCAATGAGTTGTTATGGAATGTATATATTGCTAAAGCCTAGGAGTAAAACAGAAACTAATTGGATTACAGTAACACCATAACTCCTCACATAATTATTTAAAGGGTGTTAGGTGAATGAAAGAGCACCTGTGCCTTTTTTGGGAAAGAGTTCCCCCAAGGACAGTTTTTGGGCTAAAAGGCCATGTTTTGGGACAAATTTTGTAATAAAGTTGTAAAGTCTCTGCATTTTATGGTCATGGAGCATGAAGGTGTCAAGAGCCATAAAGGGTTGTTCACCCTTATTTTGTAAAATGTAAATTTAGCTGAAAAGATTCACCCATGGTTCACAGACCATGGGATTATATAAAAAGGAGCTAAGTAAATAAGCTCTAAGTAGTTAGTAGAGAGTTTGGAGTCTTTGTAGAGGAGTCTAAGTGTTTTGGGTCTTAACGTAGATAGAGGCTCTATAGATGAGTGCACAGAGGCAATTTACAATGTTTATGTGATGCGTGAATATATGTGATTATGTTGGTTAATTGAACGCAAGTAAAAATATGAGTTTATGTGGTGCTAACTGTGATTGTTTAGTAAGATAAGTAAAACACTTAAGATAACTTGGGAACCTATACATATGTTGTCATAACAATGAGAAAGTACCTAGATCGTGGGTTAAGGCTACTCGAAGGTCAATCATACACCTTTGCGGAGGTACTGAATGGAGGAATAAAGGGTAGACAGACACAGCCCCAAGGCTTAAGCAACCTACGTGAAATTAGGAACAGAGGGTATAAACTGACATCATGACCATCTCAGGGTGCGGAAACTTGGTTCCAGCATCCCCCCATACTGCTTCAGGTGAGACTTTAGTTCATGCTTTGCGGGCTAATGCTAAAAGGGATAGTAGTGTAGGGATTTGTTTGGCTAACTAACGTTGAACCTAGGTTAGGACCCACAAATCCAACAACCCTATAAGCAGGAGGTTGGTGGTTTGATTCCATGTGCCATAACATGAATTAATAAATGATATCGTAGTTTGTTATCTATATATATAATATATATAAATATATAAATATATAGATATAAGAGAGAGAGAAGAGAAAGGAGAGAGAGGAGAGAGAGAGAGAGAGAGAGATAATAGCTGGATTAAAGACATATTGTCTCAGATAGAAAGAAAATATGTCTTTAATCCCAAATATTGTATCTAGAGAGACAAAGATTAAATTGTCTCCTATGATACAAAAATTCTTGTGTTATATATTAGACAATAATTTGAGACACTCTCTTAAATACAATATTTAATATAATACACAAATAAATACAATATTTAATCTAATACACAAGTTTTGTTTTGTCTCAAGTTAAGACAATTTACCCAAAAATTGTCTCAAATATTGTCTTAAAACCCCCTTTATTTAGTAGTGCCACTATTAGAGAGGAGGTATGACAAGTGTATCACTCACCAACCCTAACCCTAAGCATGTATAGCTATTTAAAAATATAGGTAGTGCATGAAAAAAAATTATGATGTGAATGGAAATGCAATGTGAAAAGGTAAACTTTGAGTAAAATAATTTATCTTCCCAATACAATGGGGGGGCTTCTTAATGTTCTCAAGTGTGGTTCTAAATGTATTAATAAAATAAAAACAATATTGGGGAAATGTGGTGCATAGTTAGAGGAGAATGGTCTTGCAAGAGGACATGTTTATAGGAAACCATAGAAGAGGAAGCTTTTGAATAACTTGTGAAAGAGTGCACCATCTTAGAGGCACTTGTTTATCCTAATGAGGATCATAAATGGAGGTTGTTTCACTTGTATGGAACTATGTCCTTATTATGTTAGCCCCCTTCACCTATTTATATATAAGGGGAAAATAAAGTTGTTGTATATTGTGTCATCATCATATTCTATTCATCATATTGACTTAGAGCTTGTAGGAGAAAGAGGGTAGGTTCATGAGGAAACTTTAGTAGCATGGAAATAAGTAGGCTGAGAATACTCTAGAATAAGAAAACATGAGAGAGGGAGAGAGAAAGAGAGAGAGAGAGAGAGAGATGTCTTGTACATTTCATGGAGAGGTTTCCTTTCTATGAATTTTAGGTTTAATCATGTGATGCTAGCATTTATGCTATGTATCTATATGGTAGCGATGAACATGGAGTTGGTGTGATCCATGATGATGATGGTGGTGTATCTTGTTGTACTACTATATTGTCTAATCTAGTATAAGACATGGAAAATGAAGATAATTCCTTGAATGATTTTAGCACCCTATTCTTTTGGGATGTGATGCTAGGGAAATATGATTGTGAGATGAAATTGGCAAGTCTTGAGCATGGTGTGATGCCTTTCCTAGAAGATTTGTTGGTTGCTATATCTCTCATGATGTCTCTTGTAAGTGTTGTTGTTTATGTTAATGTAAGAGTTTAAGGCCAAGTATTTGAGTTTACAAACCCTAGGATGGACAAGTATATATGGAGAATAGGACTATAAGAATCTTTCCATGGACTTGTGTGATGAAACATGGCTAGGGTTTGTAAACCCTAAGGAAGAAAATAATGCTAGTGTGAAGAAAAATGTGTTAAAATCTTGTTGAAGCCAAGGCAGAACTTGTTGTTATTGATGCTATATTGTTGTTGATCTTTGATGGGGGCTAGGGTTTTATTGATTTTACCTTGATATAATTTGGAGAGCTCAATATTGTACTAATTTTTTGATAAATTTGTTCACACATATTTCATTTCTTCTACATATAAATAAAGTATATTGTTATCCAAAATTATGTGATTGCAAATTTGATTTTTCTTATTGCATTGTCTTCATGATTAATTGATTTTTAAGATTTTTCATTCATGTTGATTTGATATTACATAGGGTTGAAATTGTTAAGTGATATAAGATACAAATTAAAGATAAAAAGCATGTTATATTACATAAATTATTTTAATAAAGTGATTTTCAAATCTGGTATGCCCTTGGAGAAGTGTACCATAAGGGATGAAACTTGTTGCAATTTTTTTGGAATCATCAATTAATTTACGAACAAGAATATGCCTAATTAACATGTCCTCAAAAATCCAATCCAAACACCTTCAAAAATACAACATCTCAAATTTCTCACTTCACAATAGGTGATATAACATCATCATGAAATAGATGCAAATTCAACCTAACAATATAACACTTCAACATCAAGTTAAAAAAAGCTTCATTTCATACATACATGCATAACATATAGACACATACACACCCACTCAAAATTGTGTCAAATGTACATATTTAACAAAATGACACCTCATGTCTAAACATAGAAGTATGGCATGAGGTGGCTTGTATAGAAAATAATTTTAATATACCAACAACATCTAACGCCCAAACATGATCATTTTGCATCTAATAGTGTGTATACAAAATAGGTCCCTTGGCAAGTTCTACCTTCACCACCATCATTTACATAGTGGAAGTCTACATGTATCCTCTTAATGGAAGAAGGAGCTCAACTTTTTTTCTTTTTGGGTATGCTACTTCTCTCTTAGGACTACACAAGAAACAACATTCTCATTAGTTTTTTTCTACATTAAATTGCACACTTACAAACTAATACTTTATAATTCAACCACATAAAACTCACTCAAGATGATCTCCTCCCCCCTTCCCCTAACATTTACTATACCACTCTTTAATAGTTAGAGGAGTTACATCATAGAATTTAAACAAAGAATTCCTATACTCACCCCAATTTATTATAATGAAAGTAAACTATCGCTAAGTGATCTTATCTTGAGTTTATAGCCCAATGATGGTGATTCACTTGAGGGTGGAGTAGTCCACTACATAACCTTCTCAAAAGAAACATATATTTTTGCACACAATGAACTACCATTGTTGGTTTTTGGAGAAGGGATTACATGGAGTCTCTCTGGAGAAACCACTAGAGATGGAATAATAGTAGTTAAAATGCTTGTGGGAGGTAGGTGGTATAAGGTGGCTACTAAATGGTCTATTGATGCAGTATTTGTGGGTGGATGGGATGGTGAAGGTGGTGGAGAGAGGTGATGATCAACATTTGGGGGTCATATTGATGATGGAAGCTTTGTAGTAGAGGTAAGATAGATACCAAAAATGGGGTAAATATGATGATAATTTCAGAAATAAGATTTTTGAAATTATGAGTTGTATATTTTTTTTATAAAAAAAATTATATCATTTTTAATCTTACTTGACATTCTAATAAAAAATCATAAAAAAGATTCAAAATCCATTGTAAAACACAAGAATAAACTTTCAAACAATTAATAAACCACATAGAAACATTCAAACAATTAATAAACTCATCATGAAATTGACCCTACCTTATTATACACACACCCTCATCAAAATAGCATAAAATATATTCTAAACACATAGTCATCAACATGACCAAAACATATCATAATTAAAACCCTTCAGCCTTATTACAGGTCTTATTAGCTCCAAATAAACATAAATAGTGATAAAGTCTGACTTTATTTAAATCCATAAATGGTAACGGAGCCTGGAGTCTGGCTTAATAATCTAAACGCACACTGACACTTCATTGACACACTTTGATCTGGCAAACCGGATAACCACAACATTCCGGCGAACCACCATCCTCAGCAGCGACAACGCCATCCGCATCACCAATAGCGCTCACATACTGACCATTTGTAAGCCCTAAACAATTCGTAAGCACACCCACATTAAACAATTTTACAATTCGCAACAAATTATTAGTGTAACTAGATTTTGTTCAAACTTTTTTTTTTAAATAATTTGTTCCAAATTGGATTTGTTATATTTATATTACAAAATCATATTATAGCATAAAGTAAGAGCCATATATATATATATATGAAAGGAAAGGATAATATTAAATAAAAACATATAAAATATTATAATAATTAAATGTAATTTAATTATAATTTAATGGGTAGTAATTTTAATTAGGTTATTTTGGAATATAAAATATATTATAGTGTTAGGATATAATAGAGTAAGAGTTATATATATATGAGAGTGAATATGACTTATAATATTAAAATAGAAATATTATAAATTATTATAACAATTAAATGTAGTTTATTGTCTTTAGTTAGGTAGTATTTAATAATACATAAATAGATGTCTATGTTGGAATATAATTTATATTAGAATATTATATTATAGTATAAAATAATATATAGAGAGAAGTGGGAGAGTTATATTTAAATAAAATTTACAATATTAAAATATTAGAAAAATCAAGTGAAAAAGTTGAGTGGAAAGTGAAAGTATAAAATATGATATTAGTGTACTAGTACAAATCTACTTCCCATTAAGCTAAATCACAAAGCACATCAATAAAGTCAAACATGGTATTGTACACAAAATATCTTGAAGCACAGCCAAGTGTTATTTTTTTTTTTTTGAATCCTTACATGTGGTGAGGTAACCCATATTTAAAAATAGCAGAATAATGCTTATAATAATAAATTTAAAAATATAAATAAGAAAAAAAATGCAAGGTTAGTTATTAATAAAATACTTTAATTTTATATATACTTGATATAAAAATAAAAATAAATTAATTAAAAAGAAAGGAACTAAAATAATTTAATTTTACATATTAAAGAGATATGTAATTTCTTCAATATTTAATATAGAGCAGATGGCATGTAAAAATAATATAATGGATCCTATAGGTAATTCATTCTATGTTTAGTTGGCATATAATAGTTAAATAAAAATATATTAATTACAAAAATTATTT
>APFE031169981.1:0-36956 GCA_000404065.3 Pinus taeda
ATATTGCCTTTTCCAAAGAAATCCGTGATTTCCTTGTCATCTACTTAGACGACCTCACACCTTTCTCAAAGTCGAACCAAGAACATTTAAAACATCTGAGCCAGATATTCACAACTTGCAGCAAATATGAAATTTCCTTCAATCCCAAAAAATCCATGTTTGGACTAGAAGAAGGTAAGTTATTAGGTCATATCATTTCAAAGGATGGCATTAGGATTGACCCAGACAGAATACAAGCCATCTTGCAAATGCCCCACCCAAGAAACATCAAAGAATTACAAGCATTCCTGGGGAAGATCAACTTCCTCAGGAGATTCATCCCAAATTTGGCAGAACTAAGCAGATTACTAAATAACATGCTGAAAAAGGATTCAAAGGTAAAATGGGAATAAAGTTGGCCCTTACACAAACTCCAGTCTTAACAAATCCTCAATTTGACAAAGAGTTTATCATCTTCTCTTTTGCCTCCCAGCATACTATTGCTGATGTCCTATTACAGAAAGATGACCAAGGAAATGAGAGACCTATTGCATTCTTTAGTAGAGCCCTCAGAGATGCTCCCCCAAAATATCAGATCATGGAAAAGCAAGCATATGCCTTGGTCAAAGCCATAAAAGACTTTAGAATCTACATCTTATACTCCCATGTTATAGCTTATGTACCAAGTCCCATTGTCAAAGACATACTCACTCAAGAGAACTTGGAGGGCAGAAGAGGAAAATGGATTGCCAACATTTTAGAATTTGACATTGAAATAAAACCTACAAAATTGATAAAAGGGAAAGGTTTGGCTAAATTAATGTCTGAAACAAACTTCCAAGCCTTGGACATCAACCAACTGGACAGTGAACTAGAGCTGGCGACTCCAAAGATCAAGGTAGCCTTTGAACAATCCCTGTGGTATTCTGATATCTGTTATATATTGCAAAACCTGTGTGCTCCCCCAGTATTGTCCAGAACTAAATGTAGGTTCTTAAAAATGAAAGCCTCAAGATTTTGTGTAATAGAGGGAAATTTGCTTTGGAAAAATCATGAGGGTATATTGCTAAACTGCTTAATTGAAGATGAGGCTAACAATGTCATAAAAGAATTTCATGCAGGTGATTGTGGTGGACATTTGTATTGGAAGTCCACTGTGGATAAAATACTGAGGGCTGGTTACTACTGGCCCACTTTGTTCCCTGATGTAAAAATTTTCACCACCTCACGCCATAAGTGTCAAATATTTGAGGGAAAGAGGAAGTTACTGCCACTCCCTTTAAGACCTATTGCAACAGAAATACCTTTTCAGCAATGGGGTTTGGATTTCATTGGGGAAATTCATCCCTCATCCTCAGGCCAGCATAGATGGATCCTCACAGCCACAGACTACTTCACCAAATGGATTGAGGCCATCCCATGTAGACAGGCAAATGATTCAGTAATCATTCAATTTTTGGAGAACAACATATTGTCTAGATTTGGTTGTCCCAACAAGATAATAGCAGACAACGCTGCTGCTTTTAGATCCAAGAGAATGGTGAATTTCTGCCACAGATTTCATATTACTTTGGGTCATTCCACCGGATACTACCCTCAAGGAAATGGCCTAGCTGAATCATCGAATAAAAGTTTGATAAACATCATCAAGAAGGTGTTGGAAGAAAATAAGAAAAATTGGCATAAGAAAGTTGTGAATGCCTTATGGGAAGAGAGACTAACAACCAAGAGATCCATTGGTGTCTGCCCATATGAGTTAGTCTATGGATTAGAAGCCAAATTTCCTTCATCACTAGGGGTTCCTGTTATGAAACTTCTTCAAGAAAGTCAAGCTAAGCCCAATGACATGCAAAGAAGGGTCAATCAGATAATATGTTTGCAGCAAACTAGAGGCCAAGTTTATAACAGAGTACAAGTTCTCCAAGAAAAGTTAAAGAAAGCTTTTGATAGAAGGACTAAGGCTGAAGATTTCGGCGTAGGTGACAAAGTCCTCAAGTGGGACTCAAGAAGGGAAGATAAAGGGAAACATGGAAAATTTGATTCTCTTTGGAGAGGACCATTTATTATCCAAGCAGTCCAAGGAAACAACACCTACTTCTTAAAAAATCTGGACGAAACTGACTTAAATAAAGGTCCTGTCAATGGCAGGATGTTGAAGCATTATTTTGACTACTTTCCATGTATATAGCAGGGTCTTTCCTCGTGTACATAATCAGTTGTATTTATTTTCTTTCAGCATACTAATAGTTCAGTTCAAAAGATTGTTGTAAATAAGCAGAAAAGAGGCTTTTTATTCTAGAAATTCCACATAGGTGATAACCTTCAGTTTTGAAGTGCAAAGAGAAAGTTTTCAAGTTTGGTAAGAGCAGTCAAGGGCCAAGGCATTCTGACCTGTTGTCCTTGGTCTTTCAAAGAAAAACCATCCCCAAGTGGAGCCACTGTTAGCTACCTATACCAATAGGTTTCATTTTTCATGACTGGCAAGGGAAGTGCCAATATGATCTACTTGGGTGATACCAAGATCTCATATTCTTATGGAAGAAATATACTTGCATTTGTTGATGTTGCCCTACTTCTGGATGGGTGATCCAACATCCTAAGATGGGTCATGCCATGTTTCAATTTTTGTTGTAGATTAGAGAAAGAAACCTGTCCAAACAGCTCAATCTTGGTAGGTAAAGTAGATAGGTAGAGGAAAAAGGTTCCCAATTGCTTAATCTGGGGCCTTGGAAGAAATAAGGGTAGCTTTAGATAGAGAATCAAATGAAAAAGCCAAAGGAAAAGAAAAGGCACAAAAAGGGTTTGCAAATCTAAGTGCACCCTCCTTGGAGTAACAAAAAATGCTAGGAAAAAGAGTGGGTAGGTAGATGGGGTTGCAG
The DNA here is from genome assembly GCA_000404065.3 of Pinus taeda. Taxonomy (NCBI): domain Eukaryota; kingdom Viridiplantae; phylum Streptophyta; class Pinopsida; order Pinales; family Pinaceae; genus Pinus; species Pinus taeda. The sequence goes on from APFE031169981.1 coordinate 2,859, forward strand.
AAAGCATGGTTTATGGCATTTCACTGGCCTAAAGGAAAGGTAAAAACATGATGCCAGTGCAGATGTCCTATTCACAGCAGTTTTACAGCAACTTAATGAAGCATGTCTAGCTTCCAGTTTTCCCCAGCACATTCATGACTAACATCCCTATGCCACCCAGGTTCACAAAGAAAGTCAAAGTCTTTTGTTGGTTCTAGTCTCTTTAATAGCCACATTCCTGGTGCAAAATTCTTTTCATTTTGATCTACTTCCCTAAAACTAAGTTAATTTCATATAATGGACTTAGTATTCTACCTCCCTCATCCACCCCCTTTCTTCATCCATATTAACTAATAACCTATCATTATGTAACTCCTTATACCCCCTATTCCCCCTAATTACTATGTAAACTTGTCAAAAAACCCAAAAATCTAAGTATCCCCTCCCCCGAGCATTATAGCTCTATGTGTGATTTTGAAGGTCTTCAAGCGCTAAAACATTTGAGCGCAACCCAAAGAGCGCCAAAGAATTAATCCTGGAGTTAATCCAAGATTTGCTCGGGTTAATAACCTTAAACCCGCTTTGTAAATAAAACCTTTGTAAAACCCATTTAACCCTTAACGCTGAAAAACCCGAAAAAACCCACTTTTTCCAAAGTTTTCCGCCAGGCGCGAATTAAGAAAAAATCATATTTTATTCCTCCCCGTACTATCTATTGTCCGCACATATTATCGATCCGTCAACCGTCGGATCTGGGCCCTCCCATCCGACGGCCCACATCATATCGGACGGGCATCCGCAACCGAAAATTACCTTCCGAGAAACTGTCAGAGGGTGACGTCAGGCCTCCGCCACACGTCACCCCCTAGACTCTCTTGGAGCGCCCTCTGACAAAACCACGACCGTATAGAGGGCGCTCCGAGAAAACCCGCTTACCACTCTGCTAAACCGCCTGCCCACGCCAGCGCCACGACCCGCCCACGTCACGTCCACTTGGCGCCCTGTCAGCATCCCCGACCGCCAGAGCTCCTACATGGCCGCCACCTGTGCAATCCCCGTGGACCACTCACAGACTGCCACGTCACCTGACCCTAACCCCACCTGATGACGTCATGTTGTCGTCATCCAAAAAGCACGCCAATGACCCAAAAGACCATATTCTAGCCAATTTTCGCGTTTTTTCTCATTTTCGCTTAAAGAACTATTGTTGTCCTCTGCATGAAAATTACGTCCATCTGCCGCCAACCTGCTGAAATCGACCTGAAGAACACTGCCGCCTACAACCCTCCTTTACTTGTCACCATTGCCAGCAATTCACCAGGTATTTACCAAGAGCATCCCTTCAGAGCTACGATTATGTCCATATTTCTCCAGAACTAAAGTTGCAAGAGTAAAACAACCTATTTTTACCATCAAATCCCGGGAAAACGAGCATTCCTCATAGGTGCAGGGTCGAATTTCACCTACTGAACCCGTATGCACTCACCCTTCCCCAAATTCCCATTCTGTCCACGCATTCGTGGACTGTAAACCTAAAAAGCATAATTCACAAGGAGAACAGAGTTGCCAGCTCCTGCAACCCCTCAATTAACTATTGTTGAGCATTCTGCACCATTGTCACCACAGTTGCCTCACTTACCCTTACAATTGACTTTACTTCTGCGAAATTAGCCCTCTGTGGTCTCCTGCTTGCTAAAACCAGTTCAGCACCAAGTCATAACCACTGCCTAAGCCATGGAGACACCAATAGTCCTGAATGTTCAACCTCTGAATGCCCCACACACAGAGCTAGAGTGGAAATCCCTAGGTGATAAAGATTACCAGATGTTAGACTCCATGCCCATGACAGCTAAGTTCAACATTCACCTGATAAATGAACTAAAGGCCCAGCATCTCAGTGGGGCTGATACCTTGGGAATTTGGGACTCCCACATACCCATTTACAACCTCCCTCAAGTCAATGTCCTCCCAGACTTGATAAAGCAATGCATGTCGAACTATGACCCCGCTCAGAGAGTCGTCCTCAGCCCCTCAGGCTCAGTATTGTTCCATATCACCCCTGAGGCTATCAATGAAATGTTGCACTTTCACACTGCAAAGCCCCTAACTCCTCTCTCCATCCAGGACTTGATAACGAAAGGGGGCAAGTTGTCCAGAGATCAGATTTCCAGAGTTAATCAGTTGTTTATTCAGCCTCAATATCAATCTATGAGTACTTCCCTTCCCATAGCCTACCCATATCTCAATGAGCTGGGAAAAATGATGGTAGATTTGATCAGTTACATCATGGGTTATGGGACATATGAGGATGTGGATGAAACCATTATGGCCATGTTGTCCATTTTCTCCCCAGGAATGCCTCCCGCTGTACATTATGATTTTGCCACTTTTATTGCCAATAAGATTCATGAGCAATTAATGAATCTAGAGAGGGAAAAGGTGTTTAAATACACCAGGTATATATATCATTTATTCTTGTTCTATCAGCCTGATGCCTTCCCTGTCCCTCTAAAAAATCTAGATGCCCAGGGAAGCCCAAGGTCAGTTGTGTATTGGTCTTCAGTTTTCCACCTTCTGCATTATTCACCTTACACCTACTGTGAATTTATTGATCTGTTCATTCATCCAGCTATGACCTTGCTATTGGGTGCCCCTCCCCCCAGATTGACAGAGGAAATGCAGAGAATTCTTCAACTCTCAAAAGCCTACAGCATTGGTGATTGGTACTTCTACCAACACCATACAGTAATTAGAGTATATGGCTGTGAGCTGAATCCCTATAGGCTGCCAAGATATGTGCCTATGAGACTCTTTTCCTTAGAGTACTTCAGGCAATTTGGAAATGCAGACTTTGTCCATTTCCAAAGTAAAAACAAGAAGGTGCAACTGAAGGTAAGAAATCAGCTGGGCCCCTTTTTGTACAATAAGAAAGAGGAAGGATGGAAGGAAGTTGATAGGATCCTAGAGACCCTCAGACTTCAAACCAGTTTCAAGTGGGTGCCTTATGACCCTAATCACTTCATTTCCCTTAGGAGAATAAAGTATAAATTGGGGGGCTATGTTCATGTGAAACTGCCTCATGTTGAGAAGTATGCCAATGCCCTAAGCTCGAAAGAAGGCACCTTAGAAGAGCCAATTGGTCAAGAAGAAATGCTAAGAAGAGAAACAAGCAAACTTGAGAAAGAGGCTGACTTGGAATATTGTGGGTAGGTTTCTTCCTCATATCAAAGACAAATTGGAGCAGCTGCCTCATCATCCATAGCCCAGCAGCAAGTAGCCGAAATTTCCCAACAGGAAACGAATAAAGATAAGGGCAAGTAGGTGGAGCAGGAACAATCACCTCCTAGAATACAGCAACAAACAGAGCAGCAAGTAGAGAAGGAGGTTGAACAGCAACAAGAACAGCAAAAAGAACCTCAAGAAGAGGGGTAGCCTATGCAGCAAGAACAAATGGATGAAGCCCCAGCACCTACTGAGCAACAGGCTCAAGAAAACACGCCTTCTGGGAAAGAGAAGACAGTGGAGACCTCAGTGCTCCAAACTCCACAAAAGGTGGAAAAAGGAAAGAAGAGGTACAGAGAGCAGGAGACTCCCCTTACAACGTCCACAAATCAAGGGGAGAAAACGCAAAGATTAAATCCCCTCTCTGAGGAAGAAATGCCTATGGGGCAATCGGTGATAATGGGCCCACCAAGCATGGAGGTATCTGCTAGTTCCTTTCAGCAGGAACAAGAGAGAAATCTTGGAGGAGAGGTCAACTCCTCAAGTCATCAAAGGAAAGCAGAGGTAAGCATCAAGCAAAAGTTTACTGATATCAAGAGGAGAAATGAGCCACTCAGGCTCCAAATCTGCAATCAGTTGCTAAAGATGGCCCCTAGAAATCAGTAGAGGCTTATGTCAGCCTATGACATTTCAGAAGGAAAAATGACCTTGAGTCATTTCATGCCCACCACGGTGCAGCCACAGTCAGCTACAGACTACATAAGAACCAACCTGGAGGTTCCGGCAAAAGACATTCACCCCATGGACCAAATAGAACTTCATAAGCAAATGGGTGAAATGGTCTATGCAACATTGGCAGACAAAGCAATGTTGGCAAAAAGGCTGGAAAATAGCCTAAATAATAGAGCTGCTCAACTGGAGTTGGAGAAAGCATCCTCCCTGGCCAAAGACAACAGGATCAAGTCTTTGGAAGATATAATTATAGAGCTAGGGCATGACCCCAAGGATCCAAAGGCCATACAGGCGCTGCTAAAAATAAGAGATGCAGACCTTGCAGCCCTGAGAAAGAAGGTAAAGCTCCCAGCAACCATTCACCCCCAAACAGATGAGGTTTCCCAGCAGAAGCAAGAACAAGAGATAGCTACATTGCTGGTAGCACTGCACAAGAAACTAGTGGAGACAGAAGGGAGGCTGGAAGACACAGAGGCTAGACTGCAGGCAGCCCTGTAGCGGAAAGAGGGAGGCTAGACTTCTCAGTCCCCTTCATAGGTTATAAACCTTGAGGAGCCTCCAACGACCACTCCTCCTCCCAGAGAAACATCAGTAGCAGCACCATCAACATCAAAAACAGCACCAGCACCATTTACAGAGCAGGCTCTGAGCCTGGACATGCAGAAATTGTTGAATGAGGTCCAGGCTCTAGAAGCCCAGATGACAGAACTGAATGGAGCCAAGGATGAGTTGGCCAAGCTGAATGACAAGTATGATAAATCAAAGGAGAATGTGGCTGAGAGAGGGAGAGAAATAAAAACTCTCAAGGAAAGGATAAAACAGTTGGAGAAAGAGCTCACCCTTGACAAAGTGGTGGCTGAGATCAGAAGAGTTTTATGGACCCACATTGGCCAATCAATAACAGACCAATGGCAATACATTGAAACTATTCATGAGCAAATTGAGCTCATAGGCAAAGCACAAAGGGAAGTGCATACAGTAAGGGCATCTCTAGGCATTATGCCTGAGATAGCCAGTAGAATGATCAATGTGCTCAATAACCAGACAGGTCCTCAACTGGCAGCAATTGAGATCTCCAACAGGATGGAGACTATCCAGCTAATTAAGAGGGTCCTCACACTGAAAAGCCTGATACAGACATTGGATAGAAGAAGCCAAGATATGCAAACAGAGGTAAACAGGTTCATGGACAAATTTGTAGCACTACAGGGCAGAGGTCTCCCCAGCTTACTCAACAGTGCAGGAAAACTTCTATCACATGAAGTTTATGCAAAGAGGGTGAACACATTTGCCACCAATCAGATCATTCAAGGATCAAGCAGCTCATAGGAAACAAGGCCAGCATCTGGGCAAAGTCTCTATGACAGAGTAGAGATTTTTTTTATTATTATTAATGAGATTAGCCATCTTTTTGAAGTGCCTCCGAAATTCTACAAATACACAGAGGTAGATGAGACCATGGATGCAATTTTGATGCATCAATTGCCTACGCAGGAATTATGGACCTCCATGATACAGTTATTATTATAAACAAAATGTTTCATCTAAATTTTGTCATCAAAATATATAAGTCATCACATTCAGAAAGTGTGGTGCATATACTATGACCAAAAGGTGGAATGAGCCACCTCAGCAGGAAAATTCGGCTACCAAAAGCAACAATAACAGCTACAGGTAGCAGGCCCGAGAACAGCTTCAACATGACAGAACATAAGGACTCATCATTCACATCATTCAGCATTTAAAGCAAAAACGCTCAACCGACTCAGTCTCCTCCAAAGGTCAAGAAGAAACCTGACAGCATTAAAGAGCATTTATCTTACATTCAGAGTAGCAATAACTTTCTTATCTGATATTTTGTAAAGTTGGTGAGCACAGTTAATGTATCAAATGACTCAGCATTTGGATATTTTTTAAAACCTATTGTATATATTCCCCCTCGCACAAACTTTCAGGTGTGGTTGTTGTTGGTTTTGTTGTTCTCTTATGAAAGAATGAGAACTCGGCTGTAACTTTCAGAATGATGTTATTAATAAAGCTTGGAGTTTACGGGAACTGAGTCTTACTGGTGCATGCTGTGATTGGAACCATTGGATGCTATAGGATTCTAGTGCTATGGCTTGATATAATAAGTGTTTCCCTATCTCTGTTAATGTTTTCTGTTATTTCTTTTAAATCATGACTCTCACATATTGTTCTGGGTCTAGGAAAGAAAGAAAAAGAATAGCTCAGGATTTGTCCATGGAGACACCTTCATCTCAATCTATCTTCACTATAAATGTTTTTTTCATAACTTCAGTTGTTTAAATTGGAATTCTTAACTGCTCCAATAAGCTCTGAATATTTCACAGTCACTATTTGGTAATTCATTTATGCTACTAAGTAGAGATTGTTGTTCAAATTGATATCATACTGTCGGTACCTCCATATCCCATAGTTTCACTCACTAAATCAGAAATTATATTAACAATAGCCATCTAGCCCTACAGTAAAACTTTCTCCATCACAAGCACCAGAACTATCTCACTTTTCTGACTCCATATGCCCAATGGATTAACATCTTTCTGCACTCTTCATGACCTTCTCAAAACAAAATTTCACCAACCAAAGTCTTGAACAGGAAACTGAAACTTTAAACTAGCCTAAAGTACTCACAAAGAATAGCTGAAACTTAAAGACTAAGCCCTCTCTGATTATAGATAGGCTAGGATCTATAATCCAAAGGTTGGTTAGTGGTTACCCCGGCCGTATTCCCTTGGGAGTCATAGGGAACAACCTGGGTGTTAACATAATGTCGGTGTTAATGTTCAAGGTCTTTCGAGGTTCAATTTCCACAATTTTACTATGTGCCACTGAAGTGACAGGGATCGCGTGATCATGTGCATCTTTCAGAGGTTCCTCTTCTACTTCGTTATCAAATGCTGCTTTTATCATATGACACTGGGTACGAGTGAGTTCAGTTTGACTACAAAGTTGTTGATGGCATCATCTTCTGTTTGGTATTTGAACTCTAATGCTTCTTGTATGGTTAATGGAGATCTAATGTTGTTAGTAAGATATGATACAGGATGCCTATTAGTTTTAACTATTGTGATACTTGGCTGTGCTGGGGGATATAGTACTAAATTCTTGATATCTTCCCCTTTGGTTATGATCATGTTCCCTTGCCGACAGCTGATATAGGCATCAGTGATAGCGAGCCAAGGTATTCCAAAGATCAATGGATGTCCATCAAGTCAGGTTTTAGGATTTATTATCAGAAAATTAGTTGGGTATTCCCAGGAGTCAACCAAAACCATGACATCATGCAGTATGCCTTCCGACCTAACCACAGACCGATCATCCAATTCTAGCAGAGTTGAAGTGGGTTCTACAGATGTAATACCTAGATTTTCTCAAGTAGCAGCTGTCAATATATTGATTGAAGCTCCAAGATCAACTAAGGTATTGGTTAAGGTTTCATCATAAATTTGAACAGTTACTATTCGGTTTCCTGGGTCTTCATACTTAATAGGTGTTTCCTTTCCTGATAATAAGTCAAATAAAGTACCGACTACTTGAACTCTTGGATTATCTATTATATTCCTTCTCAGTCTTTTTATGCAGAATTATTTAATAGCTTTTGCGTATATCGGAATGTCTTGAATGGCCTGAAGGAATGGAATTTTTATGTACAGGTTTTGTAATTCGCCCAGAATGTCGAAATTGAGTTGTTGTATAGGTCGAGGTATGACTAAACGTTCTGGGAACGGGGGAGAGGATGTAGTTGCTTGATTCTGAGTTTGTTGTCTATTTACATCCTCTTCTTTTGACGGATGTTCTCTAGGTAAATGATCTTCAATATGAACTGTTTTATTTCCCTCTGTTTGGATAATACGCCCAGATCTTAGCTAAAGATCATTGCACTCCCTCAGATCAGGTCCTTCTTCTGGTGTTTCTAAAATTTGTAGTGCTTGGAACGGTCTGTTATTTGAATTGGGATTGGGCTGGGCTGGGATTTGGGGTCTCAGATTAGATTGGGGGTTCTGCTGTAAATCTGGCAATGTAGGTTGAGGGAAATGAATATTTCCTACTCGCTGTTGTGTTGGTCTCTGCCAGTTAGTGTGCCAGACTGAACCTTGTGAAGTGGGGGGAGTCCATTGTGGTGGGTATGGATTATTTTGCCAATATGGTGGGGGATAAGGAGGATTCGACCAACCAGATTGGCTTTTCTGATTTAGCCATGGGTTTGCAGAAGGATACGATTGTGATGACTAGCTTGGAAATGGGGGCTGAAACTGACTTTGCCATGTATTATATTGTTTGGTGTTGTACTGCAGATACTGAAAAGAAGAAGCTGGGTCTGAAAACATACCAGTTTATCATGGCTGCCACTAACGTCGCTGGTTAAGTAGATATACTACCTCTGGTTCTTCTTCTGCTTCCTTATATACCGCTTTCAGTCCAGGTAATGAGGGACAACTTTCTGTAGAGTGATCTAGTGGACACTTCTTATGGCTATGCTTCTTCCTGCACCTGGGGCAGAAGATTGCCAAATTCTATTCTGCCTCCATTTGTTTATGCTTAGCCTGCAAAACGTCCAATTGTGTAGTTAGTGTTCCTAGTATATTAGTTTTAAAATTTGCAAATAAATTTTCAATTTCCACACGCGTCACTCCTTCTGATGAAATTTTGTTTTCTCTTGCAAACCGATCATGTTCTGGTGGTTTGATTCATGTACTGCCTCTCGAACTCCTGATACATAGATCAATTATGTCAGCAAAACTTTCGTGATAAATATCCCCTTTCCCCATAATGTTTAATGTTTCAATCCATTGCTCTTTCATGCTCCTTATTAATGCTGTTTTCAACACGTTATCAAGCAAGGGCAGCGATGCATAGGGGGATCTTTGTAGATTATACAGGAAACGTTCCACATATTCTTCTAATGTTTCGTCTGGTCTAACTATCATTTGAAATATTTCATCTTTTAGTTCTCTAGACCTGCAATAGTCTTGATATTTTTTTAAAAATGATTCTTTCATTTGTTCCCAGTTATTTATAACCCCACCACCTAATCCCATAAACCATCTTAGAGCAGCCCCTTTTAGAGTAGAGGGGAACAATTTTAGTTTCTGGGGGTTAGTGGTGTAATCATATCCCCTGCATAGTACATCAAATTCAAATTAAAATGCATCCGGGTCCTCTGATGTAAGTCCGTGAAATGTAGGGATGTGTTGAAGGGGAATTGCTTTCATAGGGGCATTTGCTGCGGAATCCACTATGGGGCATTGTAATCTAGAGGTTTGGGTGTTTGGCAGATTTTGAGCCATTGGGTCAAATATATGCCAATAACCTTTCAGAATATCTAAGAGGGTATTCCTAGGTTGAGGAGGAATGTCTTTAACATGAACGATTTTAATAGCACTTCCTCTATCTGGGATTTCTGTTTGAGGGGATGGGGTTTTTTCAATAATAATTTTTACCGCACTCCCTTTGTCTGGGCTATTCAATGGCTGAGTTATCCTACGAGGAGATCTTGGCTCCCCAGTTTCCCCTGTTTCCCCTTCTCCTTCACAAAGATTACTGAGATTCCCTTCTTGCAATCGTTCTGGAATAGAATTTTCAATTTCTTGAAAGTCCTGTTCGTCAGTTTGACTATGCACCTCAGCAAAGGCTACAGATGGTGAACCTGTGGCCTGAAGGGAACTAGTAGGCTGCTTGGAAGTAACTTTCCTGGGTCCTACTGAAGGCTGAGATTTGGCTTTCTTATAGATTTCGTCTATGAATGTTGATCGACCAAGGGTCACCGGTCCCTTAGCTTTTTATGGCTTTGGTAAAGGTTTAGGATTTTTCTCTGGCTTTTTCTGCTTAGTCATGCACTCAATTTAACTACTAAATCTTTCTTAAGCAGATAGCAACAAATCTGCAGGAAAGCGGGCAAAGGAGCAGGGCTCTTACATGCTCCGCACGTAGGTTCTTACCTTCTGTTTTCAAAACCCAATTCTTTCCTAGCAGGTTCGTACACTACCCTGAAAAAAGCAAATGGCTACACTCTTTCCCTGGCAACGGCGCCAAAATGTAGAGCTATAAAAATGGTCTCTTTCACCTCTAGTTACCTCACATTAATATGTCAATCCGGGATCGTCTTGCTATTTCAAAGAGTGTCCCAGTCTGAGGCTTAATACTTGTCAAAGTAATGCTTGTAGTACAACTGTTTAAAAACTACAAAAGTAAATCGATGCGTGTCTACAACTTAACTACTTCAAAAGGCTAAATCACACCAAGCATTGCATCAGCCAAAGGTTCGGTAGCAATAACCCATCCTTTTCGTAACTGATGAGAACAGATCCAAGGTCTGGGAGCCAGGTAGCAGATGCTGGGACTCACTACAACCTGAGATCGTCCTTAATGAATATAAATGAAATGGGGCAAGTAAAGGAAATAACAGTGAAATAGAATAGCACATCAGCCAAGGGTCCGGTAGCAATAACCCATCCCTTTCATAGCTGATGGGAGCAGATCAGAGGTCTGGGAGCCAAATAGCAGATGCTGATGCTCACTACAGCCTGAGACTGTCCTTAAGAAATGGAAAGTAAATAAAACAACAAATTAGCAATCTGGAAATGGAACAACAATTGAAATGGAACAACAACTAAAATGGAACAACAACTAAATGGAACAACAATTCAGAAATGGAACGGAAATTCAGAAATGGAACAGCAGTTGAAATAAGTAGTAACCAAGTTCATCAAGCTGTAACTCTATTTAATCACTCCAATCAAAACATCAATCCTTCGGTCTTAAAAGATGTACACATACTATGGAACAACGCTACCGATTAAAACCTTAGAAACACAATGTGATTAATCTGCTTCTGTTATTGATCTAAATAAACACATACGATTGCATCTCAAGATGAAAATAGTAACATTCAATAATCATATGAAATCAGACTTTTCAAGATAACTGTTGTAATGCTAAAGCAAAATCGCAATGAACTCTATAATGGAGTGACAATATCTTGTAGATATTAATCAACACTTGAAGGATTGGTAACATGATACAACGTCAATATAAGACTTTCGTTTGCAGGAACATGAAACAAGTTAAACATAACAGAGCATGTAATATAACGTTCTTAAAACACAACAAATTACCAGATTACGTCTATGAACAAACCACACAGAAACCACGCTTAATGGTACAAGAGAAAGTGTCCTCCAGGGCCGGACCCTTAGCCTCCAGGGGTACACCGCTTAAGATTGATCCAGACTCAAAGATAAAAGAGTAACCAAGTCTGTATTAATGCATGAAATAAAATTACAGGAACTCAAGTCTTCAATAGAAAATAAAGATAATAGTCTTGATCTTCCTTAAAAGAAATTACATAAAAAGTTCCCCCTGCTAGCCAACAATGCTATCCCTTATATAAGGAAGATGGCGAAGATATCTAGATACAGAAAATAGATAAAATAGCGATCCCTCAGGATCTAATATCCTGAGGGATTCGCAGAATCGTTAATCCTGCGTCACTTCTTTCCTTTTCTACTCCGTGCTGGTATCTCCGCTTCCTTTCCTGGGTTGATCAGTTTTGATCTGGTTTGCTTGTGGTCTCCTGTCAAAGGGACATCAATTAACTCATCCTTGTCTTTTCCTTTGGAATGGCCACCTTCCGTTTTTCCTTCCTCCTGCACATAGGAATGACAATTATGAGTGTTTCCTATTAATCTCTCGTGTTTCGTTATAAATCCTCATCATTATCTAATTTTTTAATGCAAAAGGCTTTTAAGTTCTAATGAAAAGATACTAAAATAACCATCAGAACATACCTTCCTTGATACTCCACAATATTTAGAAGCAAAATGTGAATATAGATGTATATTAACTATACATTTTTTAAATATTAAAAATTATATTAAGGAAATTTTGAGGTTAAAAAGAAAGAATTTTTAAATTAAAATGAAAGTGCCATCAAAAATTATTTTAAAAGAAAAATTAAGATTTAAGATGATGATGTTGCTTTTACAAATAAATATTTTTTGAAGGAAAAAAAAGAAAACTATTTTTAATGGCGTTTTTATTTATTTATTATTAATTTACTTAAATATCAATTATAAAGACTCATTAAATATAAAGTTACTTAATATTTTACTAAATCTATAAATAAATAAAATTCCTTTTAATTGAGTTATGAACCAACCTAAATCCATCTTAACTCTGGATCTATCGAGAGGGATAAAATCTCTCAAAGTGCAAACACCATATAACTAAACACCATATTAACTAGCAAGGTACAAAAAAATGTTTACATAACCATGTTATCTATTTTGTGTACGAAATCAAATGCTTAAAGACACTATGATGCACATACATTTTATGTGTTTTAGATTTAACATATATATATATATATCTATATCTATATATGTGTGTGTGGGGTAAAATCTCTTTTAATAAGTGAAGGTGTGATTTATCATATGAGGGTCCCTTGGTATATCACATTCATTTTTATTTCATATACATTGGACATTGGATTTAACCTTTGGTATTTCACAATTCCATGCGAAGGTTTATGTTTTATTATCGAAGTTTCTAGAGTCACTATGTTTTGCTCTCCACCTAGCACTACTCATGATTTGTGTTTAGATCAATGGTGCTTGGAGATGCACTTAATCCAAAAAATTGTTTACATAACCATGCTATCTATCTTGTCTACAAAATCAAATGCTTAAAGACACTATGATGCACATGCATTTTTTGTGTTTTATATTTAACATCTATATATATTTAAATACCATATAGTGTGGGGTAAAATCTCTTTTAGTAAGTGAAGGTTTTATTTATCATATGAGGGTCCCTTGGTATATCACATTCATTTTTATTTCATATACATTGGGAATCGGATTTAACCTTTGGTATTTCACATTTCCATGTTAAGGTTTATGTATTATTATCTAAGTTTTTGGAGTCACTATGTTTTGCACTCCACCTGGCACTACTTGTGATCTATGTCTAGATCAACGGTGCTTAGAGATGGGCTTAATCTAACAATTGATAGTTGCTTAGTCAGATAATGGGTGAACTAACTTACCCCAGACTGTCCACTAAGAGCGTTATTTGTTCATTCACGGGTTGTTGAGGGTTTCTACCTCCATTCTAGGGTTATAGGGTTTTTCAGGTTCTATTCCACTCTGCACATCTTCAAGACATCTGAGGCAGATATTTTGGAAATGCTCTGATAGAGCTACCTACTTTCTTGACACAGAATCACCTAGTTGTCTTAATAGCTTACCTTCGAATACCTGTGTTTGTTTTTTAGTTGTTTTAACATTTGATTTATGTTATATAATCATTAATACCTCCGTGGATACAGGATACTCTCTGGCAGTGGAGATTTGGGCTTGGTTTGCTGAGGGTTTCATCCTCCCGTCAGTTCACAATTCGATTCTCACCCACAGGTAAGTCTGCCATAGAGTTTATCTTTATCTAAATAAGTTTTATTTTTGGCATGCTAAACCCAAGGGTTTCATTTACCCTTCTTCTGTCACCTAGGTTATGCAAAGAGTCGGGTTCATGTCTAGTTCCTCTACGCATGTATTGTCCTGCGGACGACACCCTTTACATCCTATGCATTTGTCGTTCAAGGGTCTATCACTAATTATTTTTTGTTTGGTATCACAGGTATACCCATTCCGGCCTATCCTACTCATTCCAGGGTTTTCTACTCTACTTACAGAAAGTTATGAATCTTTTTTCTAGGTGCGTTTCGATTTCTAGGTTTTGACCCTTACTGGGTTTTGCCGACACTATGGTTTCTCTACACATGAATTATGCTAGAACATTACTATTCGAGAGCAAAGGGTGCTCACAGTTTTTCTGTAGTTTGGGATTTTCTTTCCATTCCATGACCTTTCAGTTTCTCGTACGGTCTGTTTCCGGAATTTGTATAAAATCCATGTATTAAGTTAAGGGACTAAAGTAGCTAAGAGAATAGTGGGTTCCCTCAACAGTTCTCACGGTGATAGGCTTATGTATTATTGCAACAATCAATGACAGGGTTTGAACGACATTTGCATGTTTTTAATTTTTGGTTATAAACTGAGTATTATTGTTTTTCTCTTTTATCATTTATTCCAGAGGTTGACTTTGGTTGAGGTTTGACAGTTTAAATGACTACCCGTCCTATTATCGTAGCAAATTTTCTCCTCTTGCCTTTAGCAAAATGAGTTCTTTCTTTGTTTTCCTACGCTTAACAACATAGATTATGAATTCTTTTGACTGTATTGATCAATGCATATGTTGTTTCGATTTAACCTTCATTTTATTCGAGTACAAAATCATGGTAGGGTTATTTTGTCAACATTCATTGTAAAATTTATCTGTTCACACTGACTGCAATAACCTAAGATAGATTTATCAATTCACAGTATTAGTATTAAGTGAGAATAGATTTATCATTTCATAGTGATTGTGATAGCTTAGATTTCATTTATCAAATCACAATAAATATAATAGTTCACCGTGATATCACAATTCATCATAGTTACACATGTAATACTTAAATATAAAGGAAGAAATTCCAGGTATTAGCTTTCCTATTCAAATTCACACTTGCAGTCTCATCAGTTTGTTGTAGTTACTTATTTTTTTTTATTTTGGGAGCGGGTACTCACCAGTACAAGCAATGCTACTCCCAACCACAAGGCCAGTCATCTACTACACCTCTCCCCCAAGCTAGTTATCCCCAGGGAATTTTGAAAAATAGTCTTTTATGGTTTCTACTAAGCTATTTGGTCACTACCAGACTTAGCCATAGATCCTGAGCCACAACTCCAAAATAGACTACACTGGCCATCCAACTATTTAGTCATTTCCACTCTTGTAATTTTCTCCTCCTCGCCATAGGTTCCCCATACCCTTTTGGCCCTTTCTTTGAGGTTTTTGTTATTAGATGGGATCTGAGTAGATAACTACTCATAACTATTTAGCTGTCTAGGGTATGCTTACTCTAGCATTGATCTTCAACCATAGTTAACAAAAAAAAATATAATCATGTTATATTATAAATAAAATCAACACAAATTCCATTTTACGAATATTATCCTTTTCTTTTAAGCATATTTGGTTGATAAATTCCAGACCAAACTATTTAACTATAGTAATTTAGAATTACCAGGGGTCATCACATCTTCCACTTATCAATTAGAACATCGTCCTCGATGTTCACTCTCCTTAGAACAGGTCTAGGTAAGCTTCTTACATGACTTGTTCATCCTCCCAGGTAGACTCTTCCAGGCTAAAGTGCTTCCATTGCACCTTAACCTGGGGGATTACTCGTCTCTGCAATATTGTTTCTCTCTGATCGAGAATACGCAGGGGTTCAACAATGAACTCCTCGTTTGGTTCAACCCGCATTCAATACATTCACATCGGATGGATAATGGTAAGAATACAAAATATCTAAAAGAGGAACTTAAATTCATTTAATTGCTCTACCTGAGCGTCTTGCCGATGAATTATATGGCTAGGATCATGTATATATTTTTTTAGCAAGGAGACATGAAATACATTATGAACATGAATATGTCCAGGTAAAGATAGCTAATACGCTGCCAAACCGATTCCTTCAATGATTTGGAAAGGTCCGCAAAACCGTGGGGCCAGTTTGGAACAACCACTCCATCTTAGGGTACTTCTTTTGGGTTTTACCCTTAAATAAACATGATCTCCCACCTGGAACTCCTGATAAGATTTTTTCAGTCAACATAACTCTTCTATCGGTTTTGCACGGTCTTCAAATTAGACTGTACTTTCTTCAATGTAGTCTCCATATCTTTTAGCATATCTGGTCCCAACATAAATGTATCCTCTGAGCTATTCCAGTTGACTGGGATTCGACACTTTCTTCCATAAAATACCTCAAACAGACTCATTTTCAATGATGCATGATAAGCATTATTGTATGTAAAATCCATCAGATGTATGTATTCCTCCCATTTTGTGGGCTGATGCATTACATAAATTCTAATTATATCCTCCAGAACTTGATTTATGCACTCATTCTGTCCATCTGTTTGCTGATAGTAAGCAGTACAAACTATACATGAGTGCCTAGGCCAGTGAATAATGCTTTACAAAATGCGGAGGTGAACTTTACATCACGGTATGAGATAACCACTTTAGGAATCCCATGCAACCTGAAAATTTCTCTCATAAAAATGTCAGCTATTTGCACAACCTTGTAAGTTGACTGAACTAGAATAAAATGAGCAGCCTTGCTCAGTTTATCCACCATTACCATTATAGAGTCATCATGTATCTTTGATTTTGGCAGTGTAGTGATAAAATCTAAAGTTACAATTTCCCATTTCCACTTAGGAATGGATAAAGGGTGAAGCAAACCAGATGGATGTTGGTGCTCAACTTTCACCTACTGACATTCTAAACATTGTGTTAGGTATTGGGTTGTTTCAGATTTCATACCCGGCCAAAAATAATATTTTCTTATTGCTGTAATTAATTTTTGATAACCTAGGTGTGCAACATATGGTTTTCTGTGATATTCATCAAAAATAAATCTTTTTACAGTTTGTTAATTTGGTATATAAATGTGGTTTTTATACAACAACATTTCTTCACTGTTGACATCATATCCTAGATTTCTTTCATAACTACTGCCCTATTTTTCTTGCTGCCATAAAAATTGATATTCTGGGTCCTTCAGGGCAACCTCTTTTATTTGTCTTGAGAAATCAAATTTAATTTTGCTAGAAAAAAATTCATAAATGAAATTTAATTTTTGACTTAAGGCATGAGCAACCCGGTTTTCTTTACCTTTCAAATGCTTAATTTCGAAATCGAATCTCTTTAGGAACATGGTCCACAATGCCTAATGAGCATTCAACTTTGGTTGATGGAAAAAGTTTGTAAGACTACTATGATTTGTCATAAGAATAAAAATTCCCCCCAATAGATAGTGTCACCACATTTTCAACGCTTGAATTATTGCGGTGAGTTCTATATCATAAGATGAATAAAGGTGTTCATGATCCTTTAATTTTTGTGACTAATATGACACTACATAGTCTTCTTGCATGATAATGCCCCAGATTTCTATTTGGCAAGCATCGGTACACACCAAAAATTCCTTGCTAGAGTCACCTATTCAAAGGACTGGTGCGGTAGTTAACAGGTGTCTTAACTGGTTGAAACTTTGTTGGCACTCCTCAGTCCAATTAAAATATTTTCCCTTCCTCTGCAATGAGGTCAAGGGGTAGGCTACCTTTGAAAATCCTTTTATAAACCGGTGATAGTATCCAACCAACCCTAGAAAGGCTCATATGTCTATGACATTTTTGGGGGTGGGCCATTCTGTGATGGATTTAATTTTCTCTGGGTCCACCACTATGCCATCTTGAGTGATAATGTTTCCTAGGTATTGTATCTCTTATTTGACAAAATCACATTTACTGAATTTTGCATACAATTGGTATTCCCTTAGGACATGTAACACAATCCACAGATGCTGGTGATGTTCTTCTAGATTTTTTGAGTAAATTAATATATTATCAATAAATATTAATACAAATTTATCTAGGTATGGATGGAATATTCCATTCATCAGACTCATGAATGTTGTAGGGGCATTTGTTTGTCCAAAAAGTACAACCACAAATTCATAGTGCCCATAACAGGTACTAAAATCAGTCTTGCCTATATCTTCTTCTTTTATTCAAATTTGATGATACCTTGATCTTAGATCAATCTTCAAAAACATCTTAGCACCTTTGACCTAATCAAATAGTTCATCAATTCTAGGTAACATATATTTATTTTTAATGGTTAATTTATTTAATTGAGAATAATCAATGCACAATCTCAAGGTGCCATCTTTTTTTCTTACAAACAACACTGGTGCTCCCCAGGGTGACACACTGGGGCTTATGTAATTCTTATCCAACAGTTCTTGGAGTTGTATTTTCAATTCTATAAGTTCAGGAACACTCATCCTATAAGGAGCCTTTGAAAATGGGGTTGCTTCGGGCATTAATTCTATGGTGAAATCAATATATCTTTTAGATGGCAACCCCGATATTTCCTCAGGAAACACATCTATGAACTCTTGAATTATTGGAAAATTATTCAACTTACGGTCTATCTTATTAGTTTTATGTAATCCACTTGTACTACATAGATACAACAACCTTTTCTCAAACACTTCCCTAGATGGGAAGCATTTATGGGTATTAACTGCTCTAGCCTCTTAATAACCTGAAGTTCTCTTCTAATACCTTAATCATCCAAAAATTTGACAGTCTTTTCCTTACAATTTACTAAAGATCAATGAGATTCCATCCAGTCCATTCCTATTAAAATGTCATATGAACCTAAAGGTAAAATATTTAAATTCACCTTAATGATTTGATTTGTTATTTCAACGGAACAATCCTCCACCTTAACTCCCACCCGTCGCTTGTCTCCTGTGGCGAGTTGAAATAACCAGGGATTTTTAAATTTCTTAGTTTGTAGCTAACATAAATCTACTACTCTAGGATTTATGTAACTTAGACTGGCACCATGATCTATCAAAATCGAAACGACATGTTTAAACATTTTACCTTCCATTTCAATCATGTCGGGTTGATAATTTGTTTGCCTGTCTTCCAATACTGCATTAAACTTAGGTATTTCCCTTGCTATATCACCCATTGTTGATGCATCCTACATGTTCACTATTGGCTCCAACATCACACAATGTGGAATTTTTTTAATAATGAGGTTCTCCACAACTCCAACACCGTAGTGGTGGCCTTTGTCTTAGCTCGCCTTCGACTTTGCTGGATGGATTCACTGACCTGTTTTCATTTGTGAATTGATTTTTCTACTGATCTCTTTCATTGGGTTTACCTTGTTGTCCTTTGACATTATTTTAGAGGTTACCTGTTTGATTACTTCTATTATTCAGTGCGGCCCTCTACCCTTTCTTCACTCTCCAGATTTTGTTAATGTCCTTTTTCTACATCCGTTGGTAACAAATTCTGGCCTTCTGCACAACATCATCTATAGTTATCACGTACTCAAATTCTAATCATTCCTTCATGTGTTCCGACAAGCTACTGACAAACTGCTGCATCTTAGATTTTTATTCTTGTAAATATTGTACATATCACAACAAAGTGGGAAATTTGGCCACATACTCATCCATGGTCAACTGTCCCAGTCGCAGTTCGTGAAACTCTTTAGCTCTATTGTCAAAAAACTGTTTTGTCAGGTATTTGTTCCAGAAATATTTCTGAAATGCATCTTGTTATCCTCCACAATATCCCAAGGATGAGAAAGGAGATAGACGAAGGTAACCTCAGACCACTGAGGGTTCAATAACTAGCCCTAAAAAACCAAAGAGAGCTCTCTCTATCAATCTCACAACCAAATATGAATGGAGTGGGAAAAATATATTAGGTTTTTCCTCTCATGTAAGGCTTTGAAATTTAGGGTTTTTTTGGATTAGGGATGAAAACTAGGTAGCTAGGTCAAAGTATCAAAGGGTTACAACAACAAATATATGGAGGAGCAAGGTAGCAATACTTTTGTGATGGATTTAGGGTGTTGTCTAACCTCTGATGTCCAACCCTCCAAATGACTATGAAAATGACACATATAGACAAAATAACATCTCCCTTCTCTCAAGGGTTGAATCCATGAGTGCTGGAGAAGTTCCCAAAATATCTCTAACCATAACCTAATGACTATGGAGGTTAACAAACTCTCCTCTTACTAGAAAAACTGATACATTTGACCATAAAAGACATTTACAAGCATGTATTTACTTCACATTCACTCTAACCAACCTATTTACACCTCTTACATCATCAAAACATCAAAAATGAAAAATTACATTAGTGGAGGTCGAATCTCGACTAGTTCAACTGAGGAAAGTGGCTTTCAAGTGAAAACGTAGTGAATTTAGGCAAAAGCACAACGTGCGAGGAGAAAACACAACGAAATGGTAGAATTGACTTTTGGAGGCCATCCCGAGGTCCAAATCCTGATCTGAAAAATGCTAGAGATAGCTCTAGATGTCTTCTACATGATAAAATCCTTAAGAACTAAAAGAGGCTACTCCTAGCCCTCAAAAAATTTATTCTCCAAGAAGTACTCCAAAAACGCAGCGATCTCTTCAAAAAGAGGGGAGAGAGAGTTGATTTTTGAGTGGTTTTTGGCTTTTTTCACCTACCAGAACTTGCTAAAATTTTTCTCACAGGGGCTAGAAGTGATGTACAAGTGATAAAAATTCCAAATATGTAAGAAAATTTTCATTTGGATCTCCCCATAAAAAGCGCACCATGGGGCACACTATGTTTTTGACCTAGTGACTATTTCAAAAATTGCCAAAAATTCACAATTTCCGAAAATTTCTTCAAAATTGGTCCAGAGTTGCTCCATGAATACTTAAGATTATATTCTATGCTATGAGGGAAGCATTAACAAGAAAATCCAACTTACCCTTCTCTTTTTGCTTGATTAGGGTTTCCTTGAGTATTTCCTTCAACTAGTTGATCTTGACTTTGGAGACTTGATTCCTTGTATAATAATGAGAAACCATGTGTCTTTGCAATTTGTTGTATCTATTGGCCTACTTAAGGAGATTTTCCAAATGGAAATTCACTTTTTCAATCCAAAAATCCCTATTTTGATTGATTTCAGCTACAATTAGGTCATCTAAAGACATTTGTTCTTTTGGTGGAGATTGATCTGTTGAAAATGCAACAAGATGATGGAGCTTAGTAAAAAGAAGTCGCCTTCACTAAGTGGGCCCGCAGGCTATTTTTGGTGCAAAGTATATTTTTAGACTATGTCTATTTTTAGACATATGGGCGGAGTCTATTTTTAGACTGCCAGTCGAAAAATAGAATAGTCAAATATTATTAGCTCTTAATAATATTTGGACTATAAACATTATCTTATCCTCTTGCAACACTTCAGTTCAAGCTATGGATGTGGCACATGCAACTACCAGAAGGAAATATGCTTTTCCTATGGGTTAGTTGAGCTATTGCATGATCGATTTCAGTTAGAACTCAAGTGATTGAGTTTGGTGGAGTTGATTGAGGAGTTGATGGAGTTTTGTTCAGTTTGATTTAGTTGAACTAGTTGTATTTAGTCTAACTGACAAATACACTAGTGATGGGTGGTGTGAATTAATTATTAATTAATTCACTAATTATTAACTCATAAATCAACTAAATAATACATCAGTTAGCTCAGTGCATGGACAGTTCAGTGGAGACAAGTGTTAGAGGTGGGTGAAAGGGTGAGACTACTATCAGTTGTGACTATAGCTGTGCATGATATTTTCACAATCATTGATTGAGATTGCCAATGAGGATTGCGTAGTATAGGCCAAGGAAATTCGAACTTGGATCAGATTTTTCTCACAGGTTGGATTGCGCAGTAGAGGCAGGCAAACAGCGGAGGAGATTTGAACCTGTGACTTGATTCAGATCTGAGCTAGTTTGTGTGTAGCAGGTGGAGATAGTACTAAGTACTTGTGAGGAGTATTGTACTATGTATTGTTACATGTTCTCTATCATTATAATGTACAGATAGTTGGGGGTTTTCAGCTGTATGCTTTCCCCATGACATACTGTGTTGATATGTGTGATTGATGTTTCAATGTGTGCATGTGATTGTTTCCTTAATTCCGCAAATTAATGATCAACGTAGAGGAGGTTATGTATTATGCATGCATTCTGCAAATAGTGTATAATTAGGATAATCTCTATGAATAAGTGTTATATTATTCAAATTTCTACATTCCCAAACTCTGATAACTAATTGTGATAAGTCATAAAACTCTGCGTTCCTCTCCACAGTCTCAGTCAGATTTATTGCGCTCTACGTCTTCCTGATTCCCTAAAAAAGTGATTTGTTTCAAAAAAAATATGTTTATGATATCATTCATGTTTATCGTATCGTTCCTTGTTTTTCGTGTTCAGGTCCATAACAGAGAGAAACAACTATGCTGATCAGTTCAAACAGACAAACAAATATCCGAAGAATTCGATGAAACAAATGAAATTGATGATGACAGTAAATCATTTGCATGAAACCGCTACCAAAATATTGTTTTCTTTAAACATTTTTGAAGGGATCTGTTTAATGGCCTCAACGCCGTGTACAATAGATTAGAGTTGTTTTTGCTATTTAAGCTTAGCTATTGTAGGAAATAAAGGTCCTGAATTTTATGAAGAAAAGATTATGAAAGCTTGCACTACTGTACTTTCATCATTTTTTAATAGAAAGACAGGAACATGTTTTTATGAATTTTCAATAAAGGATTTCGAGAAGTTGCACTACTTTACTCGTGGAATTATCTTTGTGAGAAGGATTAAACTGCTGATATTTCCTTTGTGAGCTAAGAAAATGTGCATATGGTATTTCTATCTTTGTGCCTCTGTTTTGTTCATGAAATAAATAGTGAATTTATCTCTGCAAATTGTTTATTACATGATATTTCAAAAAAAAAACAATGTCACATGTATTCACTTCTGATCATGTTGCCATTGATGGTTTTTTTAAATACTTGTTAAAGAATTTGCCCCTTTTTCTAAATGTGATATGAGCTATACATATTATCCTGATTAACTATTTAATCATAATAATCATTTTTAAATATTTTCCTTTCCATTGGTGTTTGATCAATCTATATTGTCATTCACTATGGAAAATTATTGTAGATTGCATCTAGATGAATGTTAAACAATCTCGGGTTATAGAATAGATTGTTTCCCATTTGATTCATTTCTGAAAATCCATCTATTTCACTCAACTATAAGCATTATATATCCATTTAATCACCCTCATTGGGAAACCGGTCCCATTATATCCAGTTGGAGCCACTACTTAAATGAAAAAGGAGCTACTTTAAGGCCCGGACCGGGTGGTTTTCCCCCTATGTTGAAGCAACGATTTTCGAGGCCTCAACATGTTTTGGTGCTAGAAGGAGGGACTGCAGACTATGAATGGAAAGTAAGTCCAATTTGAAAATAAGAGGACATTCCAAGAGTCATTCTCCCTCCAAATCTCCTACAACTTCCAGATCCCCTCCAGAATCTCCTACAACTTCCAGATCCCCTCCAGAATCTCCTACTTTTAGATCAGAAGTTGTACAATCTCCTCCCAAGTCTTCTAGAATACTTCCTGAGGTAATCCCTGTGGATTATACTTCAGAATCACCAGAAATTATAGCTTTGATAAATAAATTGGAAGACATCTCCATTTTAGCAGAAAATCCTGAATCAACTGAATTTTATGAAGGAAGTATAACTTCTATTTTTCAAGGAACTGGTGTTTTAACTCAGTCATTCCTTGTGTTTTAACTCAGTCCCAAAGTGCATAATTTGGAATCTCACCATTTGAATTTCCACTTCAATCCCACCAAAAGAAAACTTCTACATCAGATTCCAAAAAATCTACTAGTGAGATTACCTTGTTCTCTCATTCACCAACATCTCCATTTCTTCCTTTTTCTTTTCCTTTCTCTCTACCATCAGTTCATCTATTTCCTTTTCCTCTACAAAAACAACTAGTGCTGCCTCAAGAAGTACCATCAAAACTACTAGTTCTTCTTTTATCACATCCAAGTCACCAACTATTACAATGGTTGCCAGACCATGGTCCAATCCAGGAATTGTTCAAATGCTAACACCACTTCATCCTCTACCAAAACATACTGAAAGATGGCTTCCCAAATTCAATCCTGATAATGGGTTACCTGCTGAAGAGCACCTTCACAACTATATGTTAGCCATCAATCTTAATGGGGTAGATGAAGAAGATGTTGTTGTTAGATTATTCCCATATACTCTTACAGGATCTGTAGGGTCTTGGTACTTTTCTTTACCAACCAATTCTATTACTAGTTGGGATATTTTTGAAGATTTTTTTTTTTTTTAAATTTGGTGATGATCACTCAATTGCATCTGGTTTCCTTCGAGTTGACAACTCCACTACATCCCAAGCCTCATTTTTGTGCAAAGATGCCATTTCATCCATGGCCTCTTTCTAGAGTTTTCCATCCTCTGAATCTATTGCTTCCTTCACAGTTCTGGGCTCATCATCAGTAATAGACAAAGCAAAATCTGAACAGAAAATAGATGGACTATACCTTTATGGTTACCTTTTTTCTCAAAATAATCTTCTCACAACCAGAGTTTGTGGCTCTTCATCTTTTGATTCCTCTTCTTCTGTAGAGTCTGATTGTTCCTCCTTTAGCTCAAACTCTATCTTCTTAGGTTCATTTGGTAGGAATTCATGTTTAATAACATCTTTCACCTCTCTAAACACCACATCTCGGCTATACACAAAATTCCTTGTTACTGGGTTCCAAAGCTTATAACCTTTTAAACCATCCTTATACCCAATAAATATGCATTTTTCAGATTTACTATCCAACTTTGTTCTTTTCTCCTTTGGAACATGTACATATGCATTACATCCAAATACCCTTAGATGTGAAAGATAAGGTTTCTTACCAGTCCATTTCTCTTGTGGAGTCTTATCCTCCAGCGCTAATGAAAGTGATATGTTGACCAGGTAACATGCAGTCTCCACCGCCTCTGCCCTGTCGTAACCCAACACCACTGAGCATGCTTCTTGCCCTTTCCATCAACGTCTTGTTCATTCTCTCTGCAACTCCATTTTGCTTAGGTGTGTATGGAGTAGTCTTCTACCATACTATACTACACTTCTTACAAAACTCTTCAAATTCCTTCTTGCAAAACTCTCCACCGTTGTCTATCCTTAGCACCTTTATCTTCTTCTCTGTCTGGTTTTCCACCAGAGCCTTAAATTCTTTAAACCTGTCAAAGACTTCAGATTTCTTCTTGAGGAAATATATCCATGTATTCCTTGAGAAGTCATCTATAAATGATACATAGTATACAGACTTACCTATTGATGTAACCGACACAGGTCCAAACACATCACTCTGCACAAGATCTAATATCTGTTTCACCCTCTTACCACCAGAGGGGAAACTCACCCAATTCTACTTCCCATATACACAATTTTCACAGAAATCAAAATCTAGAGAGCTATTAGACATACCTTCTACCATACCTTTATCATGAAGTATTCGAAGGTCCTTCTCTCCACTATGTTCAAGCCTTTGATGCCATAGCATGGTCTTTTCTCCATAGACCACTAGATTTGCTGCTCCACTTTCAGGAACCACAGAATTGTTGCACCCATTAATACCAATGCTACTTTGTAGCTTGTACAGAGTTCCAATCTGAAATCCCCACATCAATACCAATGCTCCTCGAACCATCGTACAGGTATCTTTCTTGAACACAGTTTTTACACCTACATCATCCAGCTTACTTACAGTAATTAGATTTTTGGCTAATGCAGGAATATGCAGAACACCCGAAATTATTCTAATCCTTCGACCTTTCAACTTCAACTTGAGTTTTCTATGACCAATGATTCTAGCTTTCCTGTCATCCCCCAAGAAGACATTACCACCATCATATTTCTCATACTTGTGGAACCACTCTCTATGGGAGTGAAGTGAAAGGATGCACCTGAGTCAATCAACCATGCCTCGTGATCTACATGTGTAATTGAAGAAGAAGCTAAGTACACATCACCACCTTCATCTGAGGTGGTTTTCACCTCTTCAGAAGGAGCATCATTAGATCCCTTTCCTTTCTCAAGATCTTTAGATTTACAACCCTTTTTGTAGTTCCCTTCCTTTCCGCATTTCCATCACACATTTACAAGTTTTTCTGGAGATTTAGATCTCCCTTTAGATTTAGATCTCCCACTTGAGGAATTAATTTTTTTTTTCTTTTGGGACTGTCCTCGTACAGAAAAGGCATCACCATTCTGCCTCTCCATATTTTTCTGTCTCATCTCCTCCATCAACAAGGATGAGACTATTTAATCAAATTGAAAGGTAGTTGCATTTCTACCTATTACAACAACCAGACTATCCCACGAATCTGATAGAGAACACAACAAAATGATGCACTTATCTTCATCTAAAATTTTAATATCAACAGATGATAACTGGCTTACCACAGTATCAAATGCGTTCACATGCTCTGACTTCGAGTCTCCATATTTCATCCTTAGGTTATACATCTTTTTCCGTAGGAATAGTTTATTCACCAGAGACTTAGATTGGTACAAAGTCTCTAATTTGTCCCATAAAGCCTTCATCGTAACTTCCCCTGATACATTAATCAATACCGAATCTAAGACACACAATCATATTATGCTTTTTTCCTTTCGATCCAACTTCTTCCATTCTTCATCGGACATTGCCGTTGGTTTGGTACCTAGATCTAGCGTGATCCAATGATCTTTATCCACCAACAGATCCTCCATCTTGAGTTTCCACAACTTAAAACTTTGACCATTAAATTTCTCGATCTCTATCTTTCCACTGCTCGCCATATTCCTTCACCACAAGAATCGATCCCACAGATCTCCCATTGAACAGGGTCTACCACAGGCTCGAGCAAAACCCCTTAGCAACAAAGGCATCCCCTGGAAGCCAAAAAAACTCTGACACCAAATGTGGGTTTAACCCCGTACAAAAATTACCTGCATATGAATTCTAAAAACAGAAAATAAACAATGGCGAGAGCATAACAAATAAAAAAATATACACAAATATTTTCCCTTGGATCCCAAAACCGGGACTACCTGATTGATTTTTTTCATTATGTTCCTTTCATTGTTACAATACATATATATACATGCCAAAACATCCATAAACCCCAATCCATTAACCCTGGATTAGAACATAACCATAGTTCCCTTGACTGGATCTACAAAATATCATGGACCGAAAATCATTGCACCCAAAACCATGTGTGAAATCTATGCACAAACCATAGGTAGGTCCGCCCACCTAATATAGGGTCCAAAAAAAATTCCTGAGGCGTTGCCCCGGACCCCATAGAGGGGGGGCTACCATCCCCCTCAAACCCCCAACAGGGGGAGCTGCTGCCCCCCCCGTGACCCCCCCACTATGCCCCACGCAACGAAGGGGGGTTCTGCCCCCCCTCTAACCCTCCACCTGAACTACTGGGGCTATTCGTGGAAATAATATAACACAACCCAAAATTCTCCCACTTGTTATTTTCTTTCCACAGGGAGCCATAGGAGATCTTAGTCATTGATCCAACCCTGCAATTCCCATTGTTTCTCTACACCAATAGAACTTCTTATTGCTCACAGACTTTGTCAATGCATCTATAGTATTCGTCCAAGTGTCCACCTTTACCAACAACACCTTTTTAACTTCTACCATATCCATCACAAAGTGATACTGAACATTAATGTGATTTGTCTTTGAATGATAAGCATGGTTCTTTGCCAAGAAAATTGCACTTTGGCTGTCACAGTATATCCTTATAGCTTGTTGTACTAAGACCATACTTGAACAAAATCTCTGCAACCAAACTGCTTCCTTTCTTGCATGAGTGGTTGCTACGTATTCTGCCTCTGTAGTTGAAAGTGCCACTATAGATTGTCTCTTACTCATCCAATTGGCTACACCTCCAAATAGCTTAAACACATATCCACTTGTAGATCTTCTCTAATCCAGATCTCCAACCTAGTCTGCATAAATAAAACCACGGATGTCCAAAATTCTGTCCAATCCTGGTCTTCCTTGGTAGCACAAACCATATGTTGGGATGGGGTCCCCAGGGGCAGAATGGAATAAATTAGTCATTTTTTTGTAACAAATTTTGTAAAAGATGTCAAGTCTCTGTGATTTGTGGAAGCAGAGTGCATAGATGAATAAGATTTAAAGGGGATTAGCTCCTTGTTTTAAGTAAAGTTTTGAGTTGGTTTTGAGATTCACTCATGGTCCATGGACCATGGCATTGTATGGAAAAGTATATAAATGGTTGAGTCTTAACGAGTCTAAGGAGAATTTTGGACATATGGGTTTTAGATAGGTTCATTAGAGAGCCTTGGGTAGGAGCTAAGTTTGGAAGGCTCTGCTTCCTGCGCTTAGGTATAGAAAGGAAGGTTCCGCAGCTGTGTGCGCGGACTCCTGCAGCTGTGTGCGCGGACTCCTGCAGCTGTGTGCGCAGGGTAGTTTGAGTCTGTAATGAGTGAATTGAAGATCAATAAAGACAATTTTCCAAAGAAATATTGAGTATTTTTGTTTATATCTGTTAATGTTATCTACAGCGGATGAATGATATGTTTTATGAATTATTGATTGAATTCTACATGATTATCTTGAATCTATCTTAATAATGTACGCAATGAATGCTTAAGCACTTCCGCAAAGTTTCTGGTAGTTTATCATATGTTTTCTGACGAATTAAGTAGATCTGCACAAATTCCAATTTAGAATTGCTTTCTGATGAACGTACATAGGCAAAACGACTGCTAAAGGTCTGCAAGGACTAATTGTGGGTCTTCATGAAGGTCTAAATGCCACTTTAATTGAGTTGCAATAACATGCCCTAGAATTATATTGATCTACGTGGAGGCAGATCCAAGGTGATGGAAGACATCACAATAGTCTCTAGATGTAGAAACTTGGTTCTTGCATCCCCCCATACTACTTTAGGTGAGACTGCAGCCTGCACTATGCGGATTTTTTCCGAAAGGGTCAGTAGTGTAGGGCTTTTTTGGTTGGCACAACTAACTCTAAACTTGGGTTATGACCCCCTAAGCAAACACCATAACCACTAGTGCCATGTAAATACCTGAAAACCCACTTTACTACTGTCCAATGCTCCTTCCCTGGTTTTGACATAAACCTTCTCAATACTCCCATTGCATGTGCAATGTCTGATCTAGTACAGACCATTGCATACATCAGACTGCCGACTGCACTTGCATATGGAACAGGGGACATGTCCTCTTCCTCTTCTTGTGTCTTGGGACATTGTTC
This sequence comes from Pinus taeda, assembly GCA_000404065.3. Classification (NCBI taxonomy): domain Eukaryota; kingdom Viridiplantae; phylum Streptophyta; class Pinopsida; order Pinales; family Pinaceae; genus Pinus; species Pinus taeda. The sequence goes on from APFE031169981.1 coordinate 31,705, forward strand.
AGTAGATAACTTTACACCTACAAGAATAGGAACCTTCACCGGTTTACTATCCTGCATATTAAACCTCTACAATATTGTCTCGACATACTTCCTCTGGTTTAGCCAGAGCTTCCTCTTTGCCTGATCTCGCTTAATCTCCATGCCCAAAATATATTTTGCAGCACCAAGATCTTTCATGTCGAATTTGGAGGACAATTGGGTCTTCAAACCCTGGATAATTTCTTTGTCATTACCAACCAACAACATATCATCCACATACAACACCAAATAAATAACACGGTCACAATTAATTTAAAATACACATAATGATCTGCTTTGCTTATGGTGAAGCCAAGCCCTCATATAAATGTATCAAATTTATGATACCACATCCTTGGTGACTGTTTAACGCATATAGAGACTTTTTTAACTTGCATACAAGTTATTTCTTACCCTTCACCGCAAAGCCTTCTCCTTGCTTCATGTAGATCTTTTCTTCCAGTTCCCCGTGAAGAAATGTTGTCTTCACATCCATCTGTTCTAGCTCAAAATCAAAAGCAATAGCAATAGATAAAAGTAATCTAATAGAAGCTACCTTGGCAATAGGAGAAAAAATATCACCAAAATCAATTCCCAACACCTGGGAATAACCTCTTGCTACCAACCGAGCTTTGTATTTCTCCACCTTTCCTTCTGCATTCATCTTCTTCTTCAACAACAATTTGCTGCCAATGGGTTTCCTTCTAGCCGACAACTCCACCAGATCCTAAGCCTCATTTTGTGCAAAGATGCCATTTCATCAACCATTGCCTCTTTCTAGAGTTTTCCATCTTCTGAATCCACTGATTCCTTCACAGTTATGGTCTCATTATCAGTAATAGATAAAGAAAATTTTGAATAGAAAACAGATGGACTATACCTTTATGGATGCCTTCTTTCTCGCACTGATCTTCTCACAACCGGAGTTTGTGGCTCTTCATCTTCTGATTCCTCTCCTTCTGTAGAGTCTAATTCTTCCTCCTTTAGCTCAAACTCTATCTTCTCAGGTTCCTTTGGTAGGACTTGATGTTTAATAACATATTTCACCTCACTAAACACCACATCTCAGCTGTACAAAACCTTCCTTGTTACTGGGTTCCAAAGCTTATAACCTTTTAAACCATCCTTATAACCAATAAAGATGCACTTTTCAGATTTACTATCCAACTTTGTTCTTTTCTCTTTTGGAACATGTACATATGCATCACATCCAAATACCCTCAGATGTGAAAGGGAAAGTTTCTTACCTGTCCATACCTCTTGTGGAGTCTCATCCTCCAACGCTGATGAAGGTGATCTGTTGACCATGTAACATGCAATCTCCACCACCTCTGTGTAGAATTCCTGTCCTAACTCGGCACCAGTGAGCATGCTTATCGCCCTTTCCATCAACATCTTGTTCATTCTTTCTACAGCTCCATTTTTCTTAGGTGTGTATGGAGTAGTCTTCTACCGTGTTATACCACACTTCTTACAAAACTCTTCAAATTCCTTCTTGCAAAACTCTCCTCTGTTATCTGTCCTCAACACCTTTATCTTCTTCTCTGTTTGGTTTTCCACAGAGCCTTAAATTCTTTAAACCTATAAAAGACTTCAGATTTATTCTTGAGGAAATATATCGATGTATTCCTTGAGAAGTCATCTATAAATGATACATATTATACATACTTACCCACTGATGGAACTAACATAGGTCCAAACACATCACTATGCACAAGCTCTAATATTTGTTTTGCCCTCTTACCACGAGAGAGGAAACTCACCCGATTCTGCTTCCCATATACACAATTTTCACAGAAATCAAAATCTAGAGATTTATTAGACATACCTTCTACCATACCTTTACCATGAAGTATTCGAAGGCCCTTCTCTCCAATATGTCCAAGCCTTTGATCCCATAGCATGGTCTTTTCTCCAGAGGTCACTGGATTTTCTGCTCCACTTTCAGGAACCATAGAAGTGTTGCATCGATCAATAACAGTGCTACCTTGCAGCTTGTATAGAGTTCCAATCTGAACTCCACACATCAATACTGCTGCTCCCTAAACCATCTTGCAAGTATCTTTCTCGAATACTTTTTTTACACTTGCATAATCCAACTTGCTTACAAAAATAAGATTTCTTACTAATGCAGGAATATGTAGAACACCTGTAATTGTTCTAATCCTTCCACCTTGCAACTTCAACTTGAATTTTCTACGACCAATGATTCTAGCTTTATTTTCATCCCCCAGGAAGAAATTACCACCATCATATTTCTCATACTCACAGAACCACTCTCCATGGGGAGTGAAGTGAAAGGATGCACCTGAGTCAATCAACCATGCCTCATGATCTACATGTATACTTGAAGAGGAAGCCAAGTACACATCCCCACCTTCATTTGAGGTGGTTTTCGCCTCTTCAAAAGGAGCATCATCAGATCCCTTTCCTTTCTTAGGAGCTTTAGATTTAGAGTCCCTTTTGTAGTGCCCTTCCTTTCCGCATGTGCAGCACATCTTTACAGGTTTTCCTAGAGATTTAGATCTCCCACTCGAGGACTTAATTTTGTTTTTGTTCTGGGACCGTCCTCATACAAAAAAGGCATCAACATTCTAGCTCTCCATATTTTTATGTCTCATCTCCTCCGTCAGCAAGGATGAGACTATTTCATCAAACTATAATGCGGTTGCATTTCTACCTATTGCAACAACTAGACTATCCCATGAATCTAGTAGAGAACACAACAAATTGATGCACTTATCTTCATCTGAAATTTCAATATCAATAGATGATAACTAGCTTAACACAATATTAATTGCGTTCAGATGCTCTATCGCCGAGACCCCATCTTTCATCCTCAGGTTATACAACTTTTTCTGTAGGAACAGTTTATTCACCAGGGACTTAGATTGGTACAAAGTCCCTAACTTGTCTCACAAAGCCTTTTTCATAGCTTCCGTTGATACATTAAGAAATACTGAATCTGAGACACACAATCGTATTGTGCTTTTTGCCTTCTGATCCAACTTCTTCTAGTCTTCATCAGAATTTTTGTTGGTTTAGTACCTGGATCTACTGCGATCCACTGATCTTTATCCACCAACATATCCTCTATCTTGAGTTTCCATAACTCAAAACTCTGACCATTAAATTTCTTGATCTCTATCTTTCCATTGCTCACCATCTTCTTTCATTATAATAATCGATCCCATAGATATCCCACTGAACATGGTCTACCATAGGCCCAAGCAAAACCCCTCAGCAGCAAGGGCGTCCCCTTGAAGCCAAAACAACTCTAATACCAAATGTAGGTTTTAACCTTGTACAGAAATTACCTGCATACGAATTCTAAAAACAGAAAATAAACAATGGCGAGAGTATATCACATAAAACAAATATACACATAGATTTTCCCCTATATCCCAAAACCGAGACTACCAGATTGATTTTTTTCATTATGTTACTTTTAATGTTACAATACATATATATACATGCCTAAATCCATTAACCCTGGATTAGAACATAACCATAGTTCCATTGACCGGATCTACAAAATACCATGGATTGAAAACCATCGTGCCCAAAACCATTTGCAAAATCCATGCACAAAACCATAGGTAGGTTCACCCACCTAATATAGTGTCCGAAAAAAAAAAAATTTGGGATGCTACCCCAGATCGTGTAGAGGGGGTTGCCATCCCCCTCAAACCCCCCAACAGGGGCGGCTGTCACCCCCCCATCAGCCCCCCGCTATGCCCAACGCAACGAGGGGGGGCTTCACCCCCCCTCTAACCCCCCGACTTAACTACTGGGGCTAGTCGTAGAAATAATATAACAAAATCCAACAGAGACAAAGGAAATATCCCCCATATTTTAAGACCAGGAAAAGCACTAGGATCAATCAAGGGAGGCCACAAACTACCACAAAGGCCCCTATCACAATTTAAGAGTCCCCAAGCAAGAAAGAGGAGGTGGGGCCCACTAAAAGAAAAATCGAAGTGGTAACCTCTCCAAAACCCATAACAAAGAATCATATAGCATATCTAAGGATGTTGAAAATGCAACAAGATGATGGAGCTTAGTGAAAAGAAGTCGCCTTCACTAAGTGGGACCGCAGGCTATTTTTGGCGCAAGTCTATTTTTAGACTATGTCTATTTTTAGACATATGGATCATGTCTATGGATTGCAGGTTGCTGTTTATGGATGATTGATCAAGTTGAGAAAATAGATGGACTCTATTTTTGATGAAAGTGTGAGTGATCACAGTGTGAGTGATCAAGTCTATTTTTAGACTGGCTGTCAAAAATAGAAAAGTCAAATATTATTATCTCACAATAATATTTGGACTATAAAATTAATCTTATTCTCTTGGAGCACTTCAGTTTGAGCTACAGAAGTGGCACATGCAATTGCATGAAGGAAATACGTGGTTCTTATGGGTTAGTTGAATATTTGCATGCATGACTTCAGTTAGAACTCAAGTGAGTTGAGTTTAGTGGACTGGAGGTGCAGTTGATGGAGTTGTATTCAGTTTAGCTTTGTTAAACTGGTTGTATTTAGTCTAACTGGCGAATAGACTAGAGATGAGTTGGGTGAATTAGATATTAATTAATTCACAAGTTATTAACTCATAATACAACTAATGAATACATCAGTTAACTCAGTTGCATATCAGTGCATGTTCAGTTCAGCAGGGACAGGTGTTAGAGAATCAGATTGCTATCAGTTGTGACTATAGTTGTGCACCAGATCTTGCACAAATCAGGGGATTGAGTATGCCAATGAGTTTGCCCACATTGTAGCTTGTTCTCACGTGATTTAGCCAAGGAAAGACGTGGCTGCCTTGGAATTATCACCGGTTCTTGTGCAGGTATTGAGCAGCGGAGGCAGGCAAGCAGCGGAAGAGATTTTGAGCCAGTGATTGATTCAGATCTGAGCTGTATTGTGTGTAACAGGTGGAGCTGGTACTGGATTGCTTGTGATAAGCATTGTACTTTGTAATGTTACATGACTCAATCATTAATATACAGATAGTTGGGGTTTTTAGCGAGATGCTTTCCCCGGGATACATACTGTGTTAATGTGTGAATGCTCTTGATGTTTTATTGTTATTGATGCTGCTATATTGATGATCAACGTAGAGGAGATTATGTATTGTGTATGTTTTCCGCACTAGTACATGATCAGGATAATCTCTGTTGAATATGTGTTAAAATATTCAAAATTTCTACATGGTATCAGAGCTGTTGAT
>APFE031169981.1:36976-81629 GCA_000404065.3 Pinus taeda
TGCATGATGGACTTCAGTTAGAACTCAAGTGATTGAGTTTGGTGGAGTTGAATGAGGAGTTGATGGAGTTGTGTTCAGTTTGACTTAGTTGAACTAGTTGTATTTAGTCTAACTGACAAATACACTAGTGATGAGTGGTGTGAATTAATTATTAATTAATTCACTAATTATTAACTCATAAATCAACTAAAGAATACATCAGTTAACTCAGTGCATGGATAGTTCAGTGGAGACAAGTGTTAGAGGTGGGTGAAAGGGTGAGACTACTATCTAGTTGTGACTATAGCTGTGCATGAGATTTGTACAATCATTGATTGAGATTGCCAATGAGGATTGCGTAGTACAAGCCAAGGGAATTCAAACTTGGATATGATCTATTATCAAGTTGGATTGCGCAGTAGAGGCAGGCAAACAGTGGAGGAGATTTGAACCTGTGACTTGTTCAGATCTGAGCTAGTTTGAGTGTAGCATGTGGAGATAGTACTAAGTACTTGTGAGGAGTATTGTACTATGTATTGTTACATGTTCTCTATCATTATAATATACAGATAGTTTGGGGTTTTTAGTTGTATGCTTTCCCCATTACATACTGTATTGATATGTGTGATTGATGTTTCAATGTGCGCATGCGATTGTTTTTTTTTTAATTCTGCAAATTGATGATCAATGGTAGAGGAGGTTATGTATTATGCATGCATTCCGCAAATAGTGTATAATCAGGATAATATCTGTGAATAAGTGTTATATTATTCAAATTTCTACAAAGGAGGCCCACCACAAGATCAACCTCCTTCAAACAGCCCAAGACACCAACCACCCTCCAACAAGAAGAAAAGGGGAAGCTACAGGAGGGGCAAAGTATGCTACAGGAAAAACAGAGTGTGCTACAGGAGGGACAGAGGATGCTATAGGAGGGGCAGAATGAGAAACAAGAGGGGCACAATGTGACAACAAAAAAAAGAGGTAGAAACCTACCTAAAAACACTTGAGAAGGACTTCCTAGAGCTCCAGGATCCTAGTCCACAACCTAGCCTAAGATCCTATTATAAATTCATTTAAGGAGGGAGAATTATTCCCTAAAAATTTGCATTCCTACTTTTCTATGAGCTAGAAGCAGAAAGAGGAAGAACCTATAGATGGATGCAAATTTATAAGACTAAGAAGGTGGAATATGTGGGCCTCATGGAAGAAAAGGTCCTTCAAATGGGTAAGGAATTAAGTGAGCTAAGAGAGAGGGAGTCCACAATGAAGGATCAACTACAGGATGAAAATAGGTGGTTGAGGGAGAAGCTGCAGGAGAAGGAAACCCAACTTTCCACAATGGAAAGCCTCTCCATGGAGGCATTATAATGTAGCCAACCATCCAAGTATTACGCACTCTTTCTCAAAGAGTAGTAGTTGCAATTCCAAATCAAAACCTTAGCACAACATGGGTCTATGCCATTTCAAGATTACAAATAGTTCAGTGAATTTTGCAACCAAGATAGTATTAACGACAGAGAGAAATTGCCTGAGTTTTACATTCATAACCTCACCTTGACTGATATGAATATTTTGGATCCCAATGCAAAATTGGGGGATACACAGCTGATGGCCTTAGCATCCTGGATGACTCATGAGGAGGCAAGAACTGAGGAAGAAAAGGGAGTCATGGAAAGGGAAGAAGAGGAACCATTATATACCAGGGTAGAGCTAATGAGCCTAATGGCTATCATTAGCAATCATAGCATCATCTCTAATGATTCTAACCTAGCACCCAAATACCTTGCCACCCAGGAACAAGCCATCTCACATTTTGAAGACATGCTCAGGTTGTTGGGAACAAAAAGACAGAAAGCCTACCAGAGGAGATGGAATGCCTTACCCCACAGTCTCCTGATCAAAGAATATGTCTCTCTTGAAAGGTTGTGGAATGCATTGGAGAGGACATGCATGTACAAATAATCATGCAAAGATTAAAAGTCAATTGGATAAGGCTCAAGCTCAGTCCACCTGTTGGATATTTGATGTTGTATCAGTGGTTGTGTAAGTGTTGGCATTGATGTCAAAGGTCAACATGATGATTGGGTGTTTGGGAGGAATCTGATGGTTTGTTGAAGTGATTTGTAGAAATCATCATGGTAGGAGGCTTACTGAAGAAGCCAGAAAATGATGATTACAGTGATGGGCCAGATGGAACTCCATTGTAGCTACAAGATTCTTGTAGATAATCATCATAGTAGCAGGATTACTAAAGAAGCCATAAAATGATCACCATGGTGGTTGTGAGTTCAATTTTCCAAAGAGTCAATGAGCAGAGAAGTTTGTAGTCATCTTTCAAGCCGCAGAAAGACTCAAAGCCTACACCATACCCTATCCACTGAAAGGTGCTCTAGAAGAGTTTTCCTATGAAATGCGGAAGTTCAGAAATGGATTCCTAGACAAAAGATATGGTCTACTGAAGTTTAGGGTTGTGAAGCCTTAGGAAGGAAGGAATATCGGAATATTGGAGGTCCAAGATATCGGTGCATCGACATATCAATGATTTGGATACCAGTCATCAGGGATCAGATTGTTGGAGGTCCGGCATATCGATGTATCAACATATTAGAGGTCCGAGATATCAATGCATTCAGCATATCAGTGATCTGGACATCAGTCGTTGGGGATCAAAATGTCAGAGGTCAGGGTATCAGTGCATCGGAATATCAGAGGACCGTGACATTGGGGTATTGAAAATTCTCAACTGTGGTACACTAAGAAGTTTTGATAATATTAAAAGTGTCGAGTAATGCGAAACAAGATTAATGCAGGATTTTTTTGCAAAAGGGTTGACGGGTCCTCTTCTCTCTCCTCCCAACATGACACATGGTAGCATGAGATTGATTCTGATAAGGTATAGTGTAATCCGACATCAGCATGACATAGCAATATGATAGGACATGATGCAGGATGATTCAACAATATTAGGTACCCTAGTGTGCCAGATCAAGGTGATATGTGTCATCACTATAAAGACACCAGGTGGAGTGATGATGTCATATTAGAGCTCTACATATTAGAGGATTAAGATATCAGAACTCTAGAACAATTGGTTATTGAAAAGTTTCGATGGAGGGGGATTTCAATATTGGGGAGGCTCTTGGTCATGTAAATCCAAAGAGCCAAGGGCACAGAGCAGTAGAAAAGGAAGATTTGCCTTGGCAAGAAGAAAGCACCTTAGCACCTTAATGTTAAGCGGTAGGTCACAATTGTCAGTCCCATGGAGGAGAAATGCTCAAGGAGCTCAACAGCAAAAGAGCTAAAGACATCGGGACTGAGGAGTATCAGAACACTGCACCATTGTGAAGTTGTGATATGGAGTTTCTTCGATAAGGAAGTACAGATAATTAAAGAATGTATGGGTCGACAACTATGAAATTGAATGCAAGAACATAGGAGTTGGGAGGTGAAAGGGGCTAAAATTGCAGAAGACTCTGTAAAAAGAAATTGAGGACAATATGTAACAGAGATGAATTCAAGAGCGCGAAGGAAGCAATTGAATTTTTTGTGTGCACGAATGATGGTGATAAATAAGATCAGAACGATCACCTATGTGGACTGCCGAGACCTATGGAATGATAAATAAGCATGGGACTCTCAGAGGAGTGTGCATGTCACCTAAGAATTAATTTCACAACACAGGAGCTCTGTGCAATTAGAATGTGAAGAAATGCAAGGTCCATATTTGTTTTCAACATTGTGACAAGAAACTATCAGAATATGCAAGAGTGGCAAGTGAATCCATGCCTAAGTAAATATTAGTAGCTAAAGGATAGAGAGGAGAGACTCCCTTGTGCAGAGTGCCTTAGTGGAACAAAACCATCAATGACAACAAAATAGATAGGGGATTTGAGCATATGTGTGAGAGTGCAATGTTATGATAGTGTGTATCAAAGCAAAGATGCTGAAGCACCTGAGAGGACATTGTGTAATACAACAACAAGAGAAGTGTGTGGACTGAGTGAAGAATTGCAAGCGTAGTGCTGAAGTGCAGTCGGTTTAGATCCCTTGAAAGTGAAGGCAGAGCTCAAAGAAAGTGTTGTTGTAAGCACAGAAGGTAGAGTGCAGAAGTCAAATCTATGAACAACCATTGTTGGTATTTTACTTGTATAATTGTATGCCTCTACTTTAGTTTGAAAATTATATGCAATAGTAGAGCAATGGCAAGAGCAAGTTGGTGCTTGCATACTAAAGAGTTTGGTGCCTTTTGGAAAGTTGGTGCTTGCTAACCAAAGGGGGTTGGTGCCTCCTGTGAGTGGGTGCTCGTTAAAAAACATATGTAATTAAGTGGGTGCTTAATTTACATCATAAAAAAACAACAAAATTGGTGGTTTTTTCCCTCTGGGTTTCCACATGAAAAAACATTATGTCAAATGTGTGTTGCTCATGTGATTGTTGTTTGAACATGTGTGTATAAAATATTGTTAGCTCACTATTTTTTTGAATGAATTCTATCAAAAGTTAAAGAATATACGAAGGGACTAAAAGCATAATAAGAAAAAGAAAAGAGTTTCTTAATTACTGATTCACCCTGCCTCTTAGCAAGTCCTTATTTCAACAATTGGTATTAGATCTAAGTTCCTTCAACAATAGTTTAAACATTGGAAGGTAGATCTATAAGAAATTATGTCTAGGCAAGAGATTCAAGAGGCTTACTTAAGTAGAATACCAATATTTGATGGGACCAACTATGCTTTTTGGAAAGTGATAATGGAATCATATCTTATGTCCCTGAGAGTAGATGTTTGGACTTTAGTACTAGTTGTAGACTACAATGTCCTTGATATTCCTCCCACTGATGTAGATGGTAAAACATTATATGGGAACAATGCTAAAGCCAAGAAGGCCATTCTCTTTGATCCTAGTAAATCATAACTTGTAAAATTTATGCATTGTAAGTCTACTAAAGGAAGTGTAGATAAAGCGTAACTAGAGTCATGAAGGAGATGACAAAGTTAAGCAAGTGAAACTTTAGACTTTCAGAATGAGGTTTGAAAGCCTGAGAATGAATGTGAATGAAAGCATAGCAGAATACTTCCTTAGAATTTATGAAGTGACTAATATGATTAAAGGACTTGTTGAAGAAGTTAAGGAAGAGATGATTGTTAAGAAAATATTAAGATCTCTACCCATGAGATTTAATGCCAAAATCTCATCTATTGAGGAAATGGCTAACTTAAAGGATCTTAAGATGGATCGGCTACATGGTACTCTCACCACCTATGATATGAGAGTAGGAATAGAAATATATGAATCGAATGAAGTGGCTTTCAAATTATCCAGAAAGATCATCAAGACTGCTCCAGCTATGAATGTGATCAGGAGCTGGCTCAAGGAGCCAAAAAACTGAAGCGTGGCTTAGGAAAATATAAAGGGAAGTTTACCTTTAAGTGTTTTTACTATGGAAGAGTTGAAAATTTCTCTTCCAAATTCCCTAATAAAGAAAAGGTTGAAAGGGAAGAGAACATGAAATTTGGAAACAAGTCTCAACCACATCAAAATAAAAATCCCTATAAGAAGAAGGGGTTCTACTCCAAAGAGGATAGCTCGACACAAGAGTCAAAATGTGAAGTCTCGTCGAAGAATGAGTCAAATAAGTATCTTCTTATGGCCTTTGAAATAAACTAAAAAAAATAGGGTACTATGGACTCTAAAGAGGAGGAAGAAGAAGTAGTATACCTTGAAGGGGAACTCATCAGTGCCCTCGATGAGTTAAAGAAAGCAAGGAAGAAAAATAAGTAGTTGAAGGAACAATTACAAGGTACATAGGAAGGTATGTATAACTGTGATAATGAGGATTTTCGTTATAAAAAAGAAAACCTTGAAGAAGTTATCAAGAGCAAGGACAGTCTAGTCCTTCTAATGAAAGAAAAACAAGGAAATTGTGAGATACTGGAAAAGGAGAACAATCAGTTGAAATAGGAGTTGCTCAATTTAAAAAGGGGAACAATCTCACAGATGTGCAAAGATGATATTTTGTCTTTGAAAGTTGAGCTAGAGGAGGCCAAATGAAAAGAAGAAGTTCTTCAAGGCCTGATTCAAGAATGGGAAGAGAATTGTCGAAGTCTTGAAGTAGAGTTTATCTCTCTTAGAACTGATCTTGAGAAAACAAAGACCGAGAAGGGTCTAAATGAAAAATTTGTTGAAGGGACAAGGAGACTAGATCATATCCTAAATATTCAAAGTCCCTCAGGAATCAAAACCAGTCCAGGATACTCTAAGACACAAGAATCTTCTATTGGGAAGTCTTGATGGTGTTGGACCTGCCAACATGTTAGGGGATCTCCCTGGTAAGAAGTCCCAACTAGACCTCAAACCGTTTGGAGTAGGAGTCCCAGCAATGGGTAGTAAAGCAATGCCTTGATTGCGATAACACACATAGGTAAGTGTGATATATTTGTCAGAAGCAAGTGTGTGACCTTGTAGCGAGCCAAGTGAGATGCATGGGGGTTTCTAACACACTGAGGGGAAAAGGAAGTGTCTCCCTAGAAGCCTGTAATAGTACGCAGTCTAAAAGGAACACACGAGCTTAATGACATCACAAGATGGAAAGCAAAATAGTCCACAATCCAAAGTGATGGGTTAAACCAATAACATGCCTGCAACAAAATTCATACAATTGCATACAAAATCTTTCATACACATATGCGTAATTTAAATAACATACATTGCAAAAGCAACCAAAATAGTCCAACTACAATAACAATATATGCAGGAAATCATGTTTTCTCTGCTATATATATTAAGTGAAAGTTCCATCCATACATACACGATTAACAACCACTAGCCCCAATAATGGAATATTACTGTCAACATTGCCTGCTCCACCAAGGAGATGTACTTGCTCTACACTATGGAGAAGCTAAGGCTCGTCACAATACTCTCCAAGGCTTCTCTGAGCAATGCCTATGTTGGGTTGTGTTATATTCTTTCCACAACTAGCCCCAGTAGTTAAGCTGGGGGGTTAGAGGGGGAGCGGATAGCCCCCACTTCGTTGCACCACGCGCAGAGGGGGTTCACAGGGGGGGCGGCAGTGCCCCCCCGGTCAAGGGATTTGAAGGGGGCGGTAGCCCCCCTCGAGAATTTTTTTTTTTGGATCCTATATTAGGTGGGCAGACCTACCTATGATTTTGTGCATGGATTTCACACATAGTTTTGGGCGCAATGGTTTTCGGTCCATGGTATTTTCTAGATCCGGTCAAGGGAACTACGATTATGTTCTAATCCAGGGTGAATGGATTGGGGTTTATGGATGCTTCTGCATGTATATATATGTATTGTAACATTGAAAGGAATATAATGAAAAATCAATCTAGTAGTCTTGGTTTTGGGATCCAGGGGAAAATATTTTCATATATTTGTTTTATGTGTTATGCTCTTGCCATTGTTTGTTTTCTATTTTTAGAATTCGTATGCAGGTAATTTCTGTACGGGGTTAAAACCTACAACCTAACCAAAACCTTGGCTCCCAAAAGCCTCTTCTATGAGATATGAGGTTCTCTTTATAACAAAGGGTGGGGTGACCCTTCACATTCCCCTTTGTGAATCTTGGACTACCCTCATTACTGTTCACATTACATAGTGATTATTCACATTCCATTAGTGACACTTGGAATTTCACTTACAAAATTCTTACAATAACACAATTTACACATATACCCATGTGGGACAAAAATATTCTTGATTCATCCTGACAAGACAAACAACATCACTTGGGGCCTTGGGGAAATACCAACTTAGTAATATCCTCATGATGGTCTTCAGTGAAAAACTGATACCAATCTTGGTACCATGCTATTGTGTCCCTGTACTATTTGGTGATGTCTTTGTCGAAGCGAACTCTTGCCTCCATGGCTTCTAGGTATATGGTTCTGAAACCTATGTCAAACTCATCCTGAAGCATGTGCAACACTATCTTGAGTGTGGCTGGACCACTGATGTACCTTGCATGTTCTCTATGCTGAGATGAAAGTCATCACTAGTGGCTTCACGCATCAACTGCTCTATGTCCTTCTTGACATCCATCATGACTTGGTTCTTCCTCATGGCTTGGGTGAGGGTTCTGATGGAAGGTACCTCGTGCATTCGCACTATGAATTCCAGACTCCTGAACAACGGTGCATAAGAATCCTCAATGCTAGTGATGAGCAGAGGGAGCTTCTCATAGTTCTAGATCAACATCTGAATCCATGCTTTGTCTAGCTCAACCTCTGGCTTCATCCTCTTGTGCAAGTAAAGAAGGGCTCCCTTGTACCTCATTTTCCATTCTTACATGTGCACAATAACAATGTGAATGTCTTTGAGTGTTTGGGTCGTCTTTGCACACTACTGCTAAAATCCGTATAGATGGACAACCACTTTGTGCATGGTGAGAATATTATATATAATGTCCACATGTCAGCCTCCAAAGTTGATATCTTTGCCACTATTTCTTTCTTCATCTCTCTAATGGATGATCCTACGGACTGTTCTATTCTTTTCCTATCCTCTTGCAAGTCCTTCGCCATTCGATCATTTTCTGTTATCAAGAAATTGACTGTTGAACTCATGGATTCTGCATAAGCCTTAGAAGCCTCGGCCATGGCAGTTGGATCTCTCCTAACATATGGTACAATAACCCTTTCTTTTATGTGTGTAGGTGATGTATGATCATCCGAGAGCTTCTTTCTTTGTGCCTGTACAATCCTCTGTTTTGACTCATCAAATTACCAGATTGTACACATTTGTCTCTGGATCATCATCGAGGAGAACAATTTCTCCTTGCTCACTCGAGACTGGTTGTGATTCCGGAGGTGGCGGAGACTGTGGTACGACATCAGATTCTCTAGGCATGAGATCAATGTCTTGGTCTTGTAGCTCCTGTCACGTCTCCATGTCTGTTGCCTCAACCAACTTCTCAACCTACTGAGAAATTTCTCGAACCTGTACCTTATCACCCTCTTCTTCAACTCTTGGCTACTTTGTTGGCTCAAGCTGTATCTATGTAGTTTTCTTTGTCAATGTGCCTTGTCCTTCTTCCTATGCCTATTTTTTCCTTTCTTCCCTTTCTCTCCTCCTGAGATCTTGCTCTCCTTTCAACATCTTCTCCATCTCCTGCAATCTCTTCTCTGCATCCTCCAACCTTTTCTTCTCTCTCTTCTTCTGCTCTACTGTCCTTTCACGTTGTCACCTCCTTACCTCTATCTCCAAAGCTATTTTCTCAACAAAAGTATCTGCTTTGAAATTGTATATTTACTCAACCTCTACGCTCTCAGAAATCTTCCTCTTACCTTTGCCTTGCCGATTTGCTACTCACTGTTTTTGTTGTTGTTGCTTCGTGTGGTGCTCTAGCCTGCAATGCTGCTTTCCATTCTACAACTGACTAGTTCATTGAGCCTATAGGATTTGTAGCAATACCTCCAAGCATCTTCCTCTGGCCCATCACATGCCTAGTGGATCCATGGGTAGTACACCTTCACATAGTGGTTCTTGCATATATAGTGGGGATCATACAAATTGAATCTCTTGGTGCCAAAGCCAAACTTCTTTAAGTCCTTGGCCTCGACATCCACATCCTTCAAAGTACATATCTCATACAACCAAATCTGGAAAGGAAGAGTGGGCCATGGTGCCTTCTTCCTCCTGTGCAGTCATGTTGATAACCTTATGGAGATGTGGTATGTAGCCTCTTGCATGACCAGTTTGTATGTGGAAAACCTCAGTAGCTCATGTGGAGGCTTCTCCGCACCAAACATCTTGATGAAGGTGCCACCAGGTGAGGAATACCAATCTGCAATATTAAGAAATGCCTGCATCGCTTCTTAGGACATGCAAGGTGGATCCTGTTCGAATATCTTCCTGTACAATGAGGTGATGAAGTGGTCAAACAACCTCATCATGAATCCTCAGTAGCTACACTTAGAGAGAAACTTGCAATAGATATTCACATCAGCCTCTGATGCTGTCCATGTCCAACCCATTCCAGGGAACTGTTGTTGGGAACAAATTGCATCAAGTAGGTACGCAGACATATAGAATCTGGCTTGTCTTTCCTTAAGCGGATTCTGGGATTAGACACATGCACTTTCAACTGAAGAGCCGACATGTCCGACCAGTTGAAAGGCCTTTCTTCATTTTTGAACTTATCTAACATAACAACCCAACTCTGTAGGAAGGTCTTTGTGCTCTCTTGACCATACAAGGGACATGCCAATATGACCAGGAGTTTGTAAGCCTTCCTGAGTGGCTTTGTCTTATAGACCTGGTTGGGTGTCATCTTGAACTTTGATGCCTATTTTACCCAATGCTTCATGATATCTCTAATTTTTACCTTGTTGTTGGGAGTGAAGAACAGTGCATCCATGTAGTTCACTAGCTGCGAAAAGTGATACATCTGATGGTAGTTGTTTGACCTGAAGGTGGAAAGTTGTGTCCCAATAGTATTTCTCATTGTCATAATCTTAGAATCAGTATGTGAGACAACCCAGTGAATTATGTCTGCGTACGGGAAGGTGGGGTACCTACATGCAATCCTATACAAGCCTGAATTGTGTATGTTGACATAGACTTGTCGATCTTCCACATATTCCTTGAAACTGCTCTTTCCATGTGATCTTCATGTCCTTCTCTACGAACAACTGCGTGTCTACATAAATAGGCAATTTTAATGGCAATTGTTCAACTACATCTATAATGATGCTCCTGATAGTGTCCTTTGATCTAGCTCTCTTGGAAACCATGATGCCTATACTACTGAGAGACTGCTCAACAATGGATGTACGTAGAGATAGAGCAGACACTCATGATAAGAAAATGTCAGTTTAAAAACATAAATCACTTCAAGGATCGATCATGCAACAAGTTGGGTGACTGCTGGGCAAGATTGCACAAAATTGGCTCTTAGCGACTGGGAGACTATCAACTAGAACTGTGCATAGCATAGTACCATCTTCTAAGGAGACCTGTTGGTTACAGGAACTACACAGAGTGCAAACCAGTGAGGCTGAATGTGGATTGGAACTCTGCAATGCGTAATTCAGTCTAGCTAGGTTGTTGACTCAAACTACGCATTGCGTAATCCCAGTGAGAAATACTAGGCACCATCTCCCAGAATTGCGTAGAGAATAACTGGAGGCCAATGACAAGAATCTTTTGCACAATTCCTGGAGTCAAGGCAGAGCCTTGATATCTAAGAATGTGTAGTGCATGCCGAGAAAAGCTAGATCTGAGCCAAGGCAACCTAGCTCTGCCCAAGGGCAACTTGAAAACGAGTAGATCTGAATGCATGAGCGAAGTATGGTGAAAATAGGAGTGAATTATCATGCATGCTATCAAAACCAATGCAAGAATTAGTCAAATGAACAAACAATGAATCTGGTGGGGAGAGTCGCCTCAACGACGAATGTTAGTGCAAAAATAGTGTTATGCATGAGACACTTAAGAAAGACAATGTAAAATTTGAAGCAACACTTCTACAAGTTAAACCACACTAAAATGCTAGCAGTCGTTCAACAAAACATGCAAAACAACACTCACACAAGCCGAGGAAATAAAAGTGATAGAAAAAGGAACTAAAGACTTGAAAAAAAAACTTACCCATAAAAGTTGTGCCAGCTGTGCCGAAGGTTCCTAGATGTTGCGAGAATTCCAAAGCTCTAGGATCAAATGTGTAGAATGAGCTCTCGGGCATCCATTAAATATTTTTGGTAGATTCAGGGTTTATGACGCGCATGCCAAAACTCTAGGAAAAAGCAACAAGTGGCGGGAAGTTTCTAAAAATGACTCGAGTGTAACTACCAGTGCTAAAAATATATCCCTATTTTTTAGGTATGTTTTTTTCCTTTTGCTCTTTTATTTTTCGGGAAAGGTTGTCGTGCACGCATGGAGAAATTGCATAGTTCTGGAGGGAACCGGGAAACTTTTCGGCACATGCATCAGACAACAGTTGATGGAATGCTTCCGCACAATTTCTAGGAGGAGTGGCTTTGGCTGCCTCTCATGCTTTGTGAAATTTCCCAGCTGATGACAAGGTGTCAGTTGGGTCTATGCAATTTTTGAGGTAAAGCTCACTATCGGGATGTTCTGTGCAATTTTGGAGAGTAAGGCTGACTATTGGGTTGCTTTGCGCAATTCTAGAGAGCAAGGCAGGCTTCCAGGTTGCTTTGTGCAATTCCTGAAAGTAAGGTTGGATGCCAGGCTACTCTGCGCAATTTCTGGGAGGAAAGCAACCTTCCCTCTAGGCTTGCACAATTTTCTAAGACATCGCAAGAACTAGATGTAAACCAAGTCACGAGGTCAACTTGTGGTTAGTCAGTAAAGCAAGTAAGTGAACACAAGATACAAAGTGAAAGATAATCTTGAATGAAACACAAGTACCTGAGTAGTGCAAGATAGGCTGCTAATATTTTAAGGAGGGAGGCTCCAAAACAAAGAAAAGGAAAAATTATGGTGGGTGGTTGTAGCCACTACAACATTGGAAACACACTGGTAGAAATCTAGCTCTATGTATGGACCTTGTTTCATGTAAAGCAAGTCTAAATCCTTTGAAAGTATTGTTCACTTCTTTGATCGTCATGGATTCCTCACTAGCTTGAGTTAAAGATATATTCCCTGCCATTCTCTTGATCGGTTAGCACACATACCAAGCCAAGTCAACTGAGTTGTTTCGATTAGGGAAGATAGGTATATTGATGCACAAGTAATATGACTATCATATTTTTAGTTTCATCTCTGGTGTTTCTCCATTGCCAGTAGGCCTAGACAATACCCTAGTAGAGTCATGCAGGAACACAAGCATCGCTACACTGCCATTGAGCCTGGTAAGTACCCCAGCAGAGTTACTTGGATCACACTCCTCTGCGTAGGAAGCATTTCTCTTCTTTCGCCTTTATTTTATTTTTCATTTTTCATTTTTTTGTTTTCAGAGAACTATGCATAGGCACTTATTTATTTTCATGACGCAGAAGAGGGATCCTGACTTATTGAGAGCATAAGAGATTGTCCCTTCAGAGAAGTATGTATATATACCTCTGACATACTTGTTAAGGCTTTCCCCCTCACCTTAATCTACTTGACTAAGTGGAAAAGGGTTAACCGAATATAGAAAAACCGATTAGAGTAGGCGGTACTAGTTAGAAATGCAAGCGTTGTGTTTTCACCAAGACTCACTCTAAATAAAACATATTTTCCATCAGGGTATCGTCGACTGAAGATAACAAGCTCTTCATAAAGATAGAGGACAACATATAACCAATTGTTGATGGTTGTAAAAATCCTCTTGTACTTAACCCTGCTTGTCTTAAGAGACAAACACGATTTCATGTGAAGCTAAACCTACGGGTGCATAAAAAGAAAACAAAAAAATAAGAAAAGGACAAACGTAAATGAAAGAAAAACATGCAAGAAAGGAAAACAAGAAAGAAAACCCTACTCCTACTCCTACTCTAAACAGTGCATGGGCCTACTCACATGAAATGATTTCTAGCCGCCGACGCATTGGTTGACCCATGTTGGTGGAGGCATGGTTATCTTACACATTGGTTGACCCATGTTGGTGAAGGCATGGTTAACTAGAAAGATATATAGGTAAACCAACACACAAGAAAGATAGTACAATGAAAACCAACATGCTCGAAGTTTAAAAGCGTCCACATAAAAGGAAAAATTAAATGTGCAAGGCAAACTGTTGAGGCAAATTAATTACGTATCATTTAATTGTCAACCCTGGGGTTTCGTAAAACTCGTGAAGCTTGCGTGCACTGTATATGCTAGAAATTAACTTTCAATTTATATCAACCTAACTATGAAACCAAATAACGACAAACCAAATTCACTTATTATAATTCAACAATCAATTCAAAAAAAATTATAGTACAGTGCACATAATTGAAATCTTAATCTACCACACTTGTAGGAATTGAAAAGCACATCACTCTTTTAGAAATGAAATTGCATGAAATGAAATCTACGCTAAGGGATCATGTGTGCATTATCAAATCAGGATCCCATGAAATGTGTAATCAAAACCACATGACATGAAATGAAAGCAAAAACAATAATTCTTAACCCCTCACATAGGAAAAGATATGAAAGAAAATAAAAACAATTTGTCTAAACTTCTAGATAGGAAAGAAAATAAAAATAATCACTCTTAACCTCTAGGTAGAAAGCAAATAAAAACAATCACTCTTAACCTCTCACACAGGAAAATATATGAAAACAAATAAAAACAATTGCTCTTAACTTCTAGGTAGAAAGCAAATAAAAACAATCGCTCTTAACCTCTAGGTAGAAAGAAAATAGAAACAATCACTCTTAACCTCTAACATAGGAAAATATATGTAAGAAATAAATCTTAATATATGAAAGCAATAAATCTAAAAAAACACAAATCTCACACATTGTAGGTGGCCAATCCAAAAGCATGAGAGATGGAAAGTTAAGAGGCTCCAAATGCAAGCATAACCAAATCAAATTGAACATCACTCATGAGCATGGTGCCAAATCCAAATTCTATATTCAAAACATGAGCATTTCCCCAACTTTACACATTCCTTTGAAAGGAGAAGGCTCTCCTATTTATATAAAACTATAAGAAGCTAACTCATTAATAGAGGTCCATTATTCTCTCCCTAGATCCCTAGAAAATCTCATAGAGTTACAACTCAAACAGGTATTGATGAGACACATATCCTCTTTGACCTTTATCTACATCTTCTTCCATATCTTAAAGGGAATTCGAATTTGAGCATTGGAGGCCACATAAGGGTGCCTGGGAAGCTTCCAAATGACCTACACATGTCATGAAACTCAAGCCACTTTTAAGTATTAACAAGTATATGTCATTTTTCTAAGTTTTAACCATTTAATTCACTTATAATACTAGAAATCATTAACTTTCGGAAAACACAAATGGAACCCATATAATTATGAAAATGGAGGCTAATGAAAGTTTATATGGCTATGGAGTTGCGACATGTGAGTGAAATGGTGGTGATAAAGGTGAAAGTGGATGCTATTTTGAAGATACTTTGGAGACTCTACATACCCCCCAACTGACGTTATTGCATGTATTCATGCAATCTATTGCATTGCTTAATCATGATTTTCTTTTGAATGAGCTTGGCTTATATCAGCTGTCCTTAAACTTTGTATTTGACAATTTCATTTATTTTGCAAAGTATTCCTTGTCATACATTGAATTGTAACATGTTTGGTTGGCTCTTGTGTGACAACCAAATTTTAATTGGTATTGGTTCTTGTGTTTCAATACCTTGTCTCTTTTTGTTTATGCAAGATTCATTGAACATATTTAAGAATGCATCTTTAAATGAACCATATAATATGCTCATCATTTAAGCATTTATTTGTAAATCACATCACTTTTGAACCATAATGCAATTATAACAATTAGAACAAGTATGTTAGCATGAAATGAAGTGAAATGGAGTGAAGTGATATGGATGTGATAATAAATGGATGTCCCTTCCCCCCCAACTAAAGGTGTTTACATTTAAATGGGAAAGGAAATATGGTGAAGTATTTTCCAAAAATTATAACTTTAGTATTCAAGGAATTCTATGATTAAAAGTTAGAAAATAACATACCTTTACTTATCTAGGAAGTGGACGAATTGTGCATATGTAGAGAAGTTGTAGTTGCTACTGGATGATGGAATAGAATGTAGAATCTCATCTGCTTCTTAGTTGCATAAATGGTGGATGAGGTGGTGAAAGTGGATTCTTTATTGCTATTGCTAAATCTGTTGTATTTGCTGCAAAACGTTGAAATGATATAGTCTTCGCTTGCTACAAAACTTGATGGTACAATTCTAATCATGCGAATAAATGTGTTTTTGTCGAGCATGAAGAGAAGTCATTGGATTATCGACCATTGATGAATTTCGTTAACCAATTCGCGGCAAACTTTCCATTAATGTCAACGAGTGCCAAGGTACCTAAGTACATGTTACAAAGTGTGAATAGATGAGCTGATGTCGAGCCACTTGCAAGATCCAACAACCAAGGGATATTGATGTATTCCCATGATTGTTGGCGAGATAACTTGTAATTGATGCATACAAGCCTCAAGGTACTAATAAGGACTCTAGCCCTGAACCTAGATAATGTGCTGATGTCGATAGGCCAAAACTTGTTAGAAGGGAGGCGTTATGAATCCTCCATCTAATGCGAGTATGAAATGATGATTTTGGAAGGACTATAAATGAAAATTTTGCAATGGATCAAGGTTGATTTAATGGAAAGGAAAATGAAAAGAGGGTAAACAAGTGAATGGAAAGCAAAAGGAAAACTCAACATGTAAGCGAGCCGAATGTCTCTATTAATGGGTTAATGAATGGAAATTATGGAAAATGTAAGTGGAAAACATGTGACACTTGCAAGGAAAATGGTGATGACGATGCTTAGTGAAAATGCTTGGATAGCTTGTAAGTTTGGAGAGGAAAAATGATGGCATTTATGGATGATAGAATAGATTCAACTGGTTCATGTTTCTTGAAATTGGTTGTAGAAAACCAATTGTGCACAATTGGCTCCCTTCAATTCTCCAATTACCCTGGAACCTGAAAATAAACATGGCACTAACATTGCAATAAACGTAAGTGTGTTCAAAGAGAAGTGATCAATTTCTCTAGGTACATATGAAAATTTTTCATAATTGGCAGGTTCATGATGTGTTTTCGTTTCAAATGGTTAGTCCAATTTCACAATTGCCATAATCAATCCAATTTCTAAAAGAAAACAATTTCCTCAATTTATGTTTGAATCATAGCATTTCATAAAGATAAATAAATATTATTCGCAAATGCTTAATGATCCCTACAAAACAATCCTCAATAAAAATATTCATCAATTGATCCCGCGGATAAAGCGCCTTCATAGTCCTTCTTTCTTGCATCATGCTTGGAAACATAATCATTAGACAAAACCAATAAATTTTGATCATGATTTTCTGATTAGAATGTATTGAAAAATAGATCGTTAAGTTAAATACAAAGCTGCAGAATTGTGTAGTTTCTGTAGCTAAAATCCTGAACAAACAGTTAAGTACACACAACTATGCATTTTTGTTATGAACAAATAACCAGACCAATATTTAAATTGATCGATACCTCTTCCAGAAAAATTAGCAATTGGAACATTTTATTATTATTATTATTATTTTTTTTTTAGTGCTTGCTTCGATAGGTGTGTTTGAGTGGACCATCACAACAATCTTTTTCTCAAATTTCTCCAATTTTGCATCAAAATTTTTCTACAATTTTTTTCGTGGCATTATTCTTACTTGATAAAAGAACAAATTAAATAAATAATCTAATAAATATGTTTACAAATCTTTAAAAAGTAAAATAAAGTACATAAAGGAAAAAGAAAAGCACATGTCACAAACTAATTATATATATATATATATATTATATATATATATATATTATATATATATATATATAACATAAAGAAAAATCATAACAAAGCCTATAACACAAATGCTATAAAAAAACACTTCATTAAACAAATTAAAAAAAATATATTATACAAAACATACAAATGCATTTTAAATATGATACATAACATATAACATTAAAAAAAAGTGTAACAACAAAATAAAACATAACAAAAATCAATGTAATAATAAAAACGAAATTGCGATGAAAACTGTTTCATAGTGAAGGCCATCAGAAACAAATGTGAGGGCATTGATTGGTTGAGAACCAACAACAAACAAAACTCCATATCTTACAACCTCCAAGACCATTGGATCTTTTGTGAATAACTTAGCAAAGGATCCAAATCCTATAAATAGAATCATAGCTAGGGTAATACCAGATCTTGCTTCTATTTGAAGAACATTAAGAGCAACCTTATTACTTTCGAAATATCATCAACAATTGATAATATTCATAGTATTTTAAAATCATGGCGATTGAAGTGACTCTCATAGCCAAAGGCATAGACAGATGAAAATGAACTGTCACGACTGAATGAAAAATAGGAGTGCATCGTACAGTTGACAATTTTAAGCATATTCTAATATACAGTTGCTTTTCGACATAACAATTCAATTTAATAGGGTTCTGAAACTCGAGGGTAGTTCACTGCCAATATTACCGAAGGGCTCAAGCTTTTTCAATTGTAGAATGCACCTTTGAAATGGTTGAATCTAACGTTTCTATTTATTTCATAACCCCAACACGGCCCTTAGTGAAACATCTCTTGATTTTATCTTTAATCTCCACCTATAAACTCCTAAACGCTGCGCATAGTAAATGATAAGGTATTCTCAATTCGATCAATAGGCTAGGATGCCCAGTGAGAGCAGATACCACAACACTTCAAAAATAATCTCCATGGTGGATCTACCTCCTGTAGGTCAGGGAGACCGGATTCTTGGCAGATGTTTACAAGAGAAAACCGGATTTCCTCCTTCCATCATGGCCGCAACTATCTCTGTATTTGATTGAAAACCATTTTTCTCATGCAATCTCACAAATAAGGTTGCAAAGAACCCTGAAAATCTCCCAAATGGTTAAGAATTTGAGCAAATCGCCCCTACATATTTTAACTAACCTCGTTTTGAAGAAAGCCCACGTTTTAGTTTTTTGAAATTCGTTTTCATTTGGTTAGAAATCGTGTTTTAAAATGATGCGTCGAAAACTGCTACGTATTTCAGGCAAATGCTCAGGTAACTGCTAGGTCTTGGAATTAAATAATGGTTGTTGCTTCTCCTACGAGAAAATTTCCAATCTCAAGCTTCTCTGAAGCACAAAGCTTGATTGCCTCTATTGGGAAGCAGTACATTGAGGAGTTGGAAGATGTTAGGGTGAAACTGTCCAAAGTTCAAGCTTCAGCACATGCGAGTGAAGCATCAATTCATTTAGCAGAATCTCGACTTTCACAATTTTTGACAGAGCTAGATAAAAAGAGCAAGGTACAAGAAGAACATGAGAGACAGGTTACAATGTTAGTAAAACGAGTTGCTGAGTTGAATGAAGATCTTAAAACAAGGTAGAATTCTTAGAGGCATCAAAGGGAAGGGGTCCTGAAGCTGGAGCAAGAAATCAAGTTTGCAATTAGCAAAGATTATTTGTGAACTTGAGAGGATTTTCATGAAGTCTAGATGAAACCTCATATAACGCTTTCTTCACAACAACAATAATGGTTCATCGAATTTGCCTCATACGATCCATCAATTGAACCACAATCCCAGAAATTATAACAAGAGCATTCTTTATTGTTTTATGCAAAAAATTGGGATCAGATTTTAAAACGAATATTTGGTGCAAATGCATATTGAATTGCAGGCAGAAGTTGAGCTACAGATGATTAGCCAAATACGAAACAATTTAAAGCAAGATCTATTTTTATTTATTTTTATTCCTTTTTAAATGATGAATTTTGGATTTTGATTTTTAAGCTAGTGCAATTGATTTTTTTTTTACAGGTTGCATGAGAGCCAATTATCAATTTTTCAAATTCTCCTGGAAAATGAAGATAGTAAAGAAATGAAGATAGCTAAAAGAGAACTGTTTTTTTTTTCAAACTTACATTTTCCTTATTAAAAACATAAAAAAAAATCTAACATGATTTTTATTATTGAAAAAAAAATGATTTTTTTGAGGTTAGTGAAAATGCAAGGAAAATAAAAATAAAATTAAGCCTAAAAAACTTAAAAAAAATGCAATCAAGAACTTAAAAAAAAAAAATGTAATCAAGCTTGATTTTTTTTTCCTAATTTATCTACTTGAAATATATATATATATATATTATATATATATTATATATATATATATATATTATTTTTTTTTTTTTTTTAATTTTTAAGTATATGAATGTTTCCAATGGATCCATTTACGGATTAAACTTTCTAAAATGTTCATATCCAAACTTGTGAAATGTACCTGATTGTGTATGAGGACATAAGGAATCGTTTTAACCTTTAGATTTGTCACAAAGATCTCTTGAAGAACGTATGAATGTTGTGGCGCAATTGCGTTTTGATACCATTCCTCAATGTAGTCCTTGTGCTCCAAAGAATTTTTGGTCTACATTCTAGATCCTTTGTCCATAAATGGTTAGTATCGAATTTTTTTATATTTTTTTATAAAAAATGATATGCATCTCATCTACATGCTTTAATCATGCATCTAGAAAGAAAACTGAAAAATATGAACTCTAGACTGGAAGCTAGTTCCTATACACACTTCCCTGGCAGTGACGCCAAAATGTCAAGGCAAATTAATTACCTATCATTTAATTGTCAACTCAAGGGTTTCGTAAAACTTGTGAAGCATGTGTGCACTTCATATGCTAGAAATTAACTTCCAATTTAGATCAACCTAACTATGAAACCAAATAACGACAAACCAAATTCACATATTCTAATTCAACAATCAATTCAAAAGAAATTATAGTACAGTGCGCGGAATTGAAATCTTGTAGGAATTGAAGTCTTAATCTACCACACTTGTAGGAATTGAAAAACACACCACTCTTTCAGAAATGACATTGCATGAAATGAAATAAGGGATCATGTGTGAATTATCAAATGAGGATCCTATGAAATGAATAATCAAAACCACATGACATGAAACGAAAGCAAAAACAATCATTCTTAATCCCTCACACAGGAAAAGATATGAAAGAAAATAAAAACAATTTCTCTTAACTTCTAGATAGGAAAGCAAATAAAAACAATCATGCTTAACCTCTAGGTAGAAAGAAAATAAAAATAATCACTCTTAACCTCTCACACAAGAAAAGATATAAAAACAAATAAAAACAATTGCTCTTAATTTCTAGGTAGAAAGCAAATAAAAACAATCGCTCTTAACCTCTAGGTAGAAAGCAAATAGAAACAATCACTCTTAACCTCTCACATAGGAAAAGATATGAAATAAATAAATCTTAATCTATGAAAGCAATAAATCTAAAAAAAAAACAAATCTCTCACATTGTAGGTGGCCAATCCAAAAGCATGAGAGATGGAAAGTTGAGAGGCTCCAAATGCAAGCATAACCAAATCAAAGTGAACATCGCTCATGAGCATGGTGCCAAATCCAAATGCTATATTCAAAACATGAGCATTTCCCCAACTTTACACATGCCTTTTAAAGGAGAAGGCTCTCCTAGTTATACAAAAATATAATAAGCTACCTCATTAATTGAGGTCCATTATTTTCTCCCTAGATCCCTAGAAAATATCATAGAGTTACAACTAAACTAGGTATTGATGAGACACATATCCTCTTTGACCTTTATCCAAATCTTCTTCCATATCTTGAAGGGAATTCGAATTTGAGCATTGGAGGCCACATAAAGGTGCCTTGGAAGCTTCCAAATGACCTACACATATCATGAAGCTCAAGCCACTTTTAAGTATTAGCAAGTATATGTCATTTTTCTAAGTTTTAACCATTTAATTCACTTATAATACTAGAAATCATTAACTTTTAGAAAACACAAATGGAACCCATATAATTATGAAAATGAAGGCTAATGAAAGAGTATATGGTTGTGGAGTTGTGACATGTGAGTGAAATGGTGGCGATAAAGGTGAAAGTGGATGATATTTTAAAGATATTTTGGAGACTCTACGCAAACACTCTGCAGACATACCATGGTGTTGCAACACACTGTGCGTGGATGATGAGCATGTACAGTCTTTTGACCACGAAAAACAAGAAAACATGAAAAAGGAAGAAAAATTATGTTTTGCAAGAGTGCTCATTATGTATGATTCCTCCAATGCATGAGCGATACAATCGCGTGGTTCAGGTGGAGGATGTGAAATTTGTGGATGATATTGATCTTCAATGCAAACATGAGAGTGATGAGGAGCGTGGGGTGTTTCAATAGATTTTTGATCAAAAGTGGAACTGGCCTCAACACAGAGAGGACCTGACATAACCATCAATGCGGGCTGAAGTGCCTTGATAGATTAAGGGGTTTCCACTTCATCATCAGGTAGATTGTAGAAGACTAGTGGCTTAGAAATATCAACAACAAGTGAATCAACATCGTGATTGAATGGAGTAAAGGGATCATGACAACCATGATCAGAAAACTTGAGCTGTTCATCGATATCCTCATGATTGGTTGAATCATATAGAGGTGTTGATGAGAAACAAGAATGTTCACCCTCTAAGTTTCCAGAAAGAAAATATGATAGATTGGGTGAATTAAAAAAGAAAGAGGTGTCCCCTCTACGGTCAAATGACAAACTGGCATATGGTGTGTTCTGTAAATGATCAAAAGTAAAGACATCTGGGGATGGATTTTCAAAAGAAAAATTAAAAATGGTAGAATAAAAAAAGATGTCAGGAAACAACGGATGAAGTGCAGATGGAAGGAATTCATCCTTCACCACATGTTCTTCTTCAGATTCCCACTCATACTCATCATAAATGACAACGCAGGTTGGATGCTCAACACCAACTCTATCAACAACTTGATTTTCCTGAACAACGAATGTGGAGTTTGGAATGGGATAACACAACATAATACAATCTGGAGGATCAACAAAATGAGAGGATGGAGGTTGAGAGAACAAGTTCAAGTGACAACGAACAAGTTTGCAAGCCAAATTTGCTCAGATATCCAAAGAAGGTGGGGTGGGAAGATGTGACAGTTCAAAAGATGGGTTTGCAACTTCTCCTACCTCACACTCTTGAGTTAGAGCTATTTGATGAGAAGCGGATGAAGGGCCACTTATGAAAGAAACCTTGTTTGTCTTGGGTTTAGCAACTCTAACCCCGAGGTATGCTGGGAGGGGTTTGAATGATTATAACACATGAGGATTTTTAGATATGTGAAGAAGATACTTAAATCTTTCATTGAGAAATTTCCAATCAGTTTCATCTTTTGGGATTTGAAAAGCGAGATCGTTCTTTCTGTAATTCTAGAATTTTCTTATTGAGTGCTTTATGATCGTAATGATAAAAATTACATGCCAACTCTCTGATAATTTGATCATAAGAGTGAATGGAGGCTGTGGGAAATGTGACATACCATTATAATGCGTGCCCCCTCACTGTGAATGCAAGCAACAAATAGGAAATTTCGTCCTCAAGGACTTCATTCCTTTCACGGAAACCCATAAAGGCAACTCCATGACTAAGTTTTACATAGTATTTTGTCACCGACCCTACATTCCCTGTTCCCGGATAGAGTCGGTCCTTGAATGGCATCCATTCTGTGTCATACATCAAAATATGTGTCCACATCTTCCACATCACTCAAATGATCAGCCATGCATATTGATCATGAAGTTGGCCCTTTTTTCTTATGTTTCAAGATCATCGCAAGACACCAGCACTCTGTTTGCACGATGGACCAAGGTGAACCAGAACCTCGCGACACTGTCGCAAGAGTACATATGTTCTCTGCGACGGTTGGATTTAGAGATCGTCACAAGTCATCAGTATCTTACTTGCAACAATAGCTCCAATACATTTTTGCCTCGCGATGTTGTCTTTGAGTCTTAGTGTTTGACTCGCGATGACCCATATATGGCGAATTAGTTCAAACATAATGTTTTTGGGTGGTTCTAGAACTGGTTGTTGGGTCAAGGAAGTTCATCTTTCCTCCTTTGAGATGGTGGTTCGGCATTTTGAGTAACCTCCCATGAATATAAGCTCCCTCTCCCTCATTTGTGGAGGCTACTCCTCTTATAAAAGCATCCTCCATTGCTATGATAAGCTAGTTTTTGGTAGTGAATAAATTAGCTAGTTCTTGGTGTTGGATTGTTAGTTTGCAGTGTGAATTGCTGATAGTCTAGCAATTGGTTGTGGATTGTTAGTGTGATTTCCTTAGCCTTATACTAGTGCTTTTGGGTGAGAGAGAGAGAGTTATCATCCTCTTTGGGAGACCTTGGAGAGTGAATGTTGACGGAGACACACTGACTGGACCCTTCAAGGAAGCATGCGGCATCAAGGCATGGTTGTAAGCTTTACTTTTACTCATATTAATATAATCAATGCTTACTTCCTATAACTTGTATGAAATATATTTGATAGCTTATGGTTCCTTGACTCTGTAAGTGAATAGTTCATTGGTGTGCTCTATTATGTGTTTCGTTGTTCTCTTATGTTGTTTCAGGTGATCAGTCTTGAAGGAGAAGGAAATGATAGTTGGAACAACATAACGAAGACTGCATCGAACATCAGCATAAGGTAGGCTCTTTTAATGATGACTATTTAAGGAATTAGCTATTGTATTTGTTTTGCTATGACTAGAACCACTCTAAGGCTAGAGGGGTTGCCTCTGTCCGCAGAGGGAACTTTACCTACATCACACTAAGCAAGGTTTCTCCACCTTCACCATCATATGTGTTACGTGACAAGTCATTAAGGAGATCCTCCGACACTTTAAAATCACGTCCATGAGACAAACATGTCGGAAGATTAATTGTAATGTAAGTCATGAAGAATGTGCAGAGATTCAAAACAGACTTTGGGGACTCAACTTGTCATCTGGCCCTCCTTCTAACGCCAAAAATGTTGACGGTGTTGGACCCGCCAACATGTTAGGGCATTTCCCCAGCAAGAAATCCCAACTAGACCTCAGACCATTTGGAGTAGGAGTCCTAGTAGTGGGTAGTAAAGAAATGCCTTGATCGCGTTAGCGCGCAGATTCGAGTGAGGTGCATGGGGGTTCTAACACACAGAGGGGAAAAGGAAGCGTGTCCCATAGAAGCTTGTTATAGTACGCATCCTGAAAGGAACACACAAGCTGAATGACATCACAAGCTAGAAAGAAGAATAGTCCACAATCCAAAGTGATGGGTTAAACCAAAAACACTTTTACAACAAGATTCATACAATTTCATACAAATTAGTTCATACACAAATGCGTAAGTTAAATAACATACATTGCTAAAGAAACTAGAATAGTCCAACTACAATAACAACATGTGCATGAAAATGTGTTGGCTCTTTTATATATATTAAGTGAAAGTTCCATCCATACATACACCATTGACAACCACTACCCCTAATAGTGGAAAATTAC
Organism: Pinus taeda; assembly: GCA_000404065.3. Lineage (NCBI taxonomy): Eukaryota > Viridiplantae > Streptophyta > Pinopsida > Pinales > Pinaceae > Pinus > Pinus taeda. The sequence goes on from APFE031169981.1 coordinate 61,999, forward strand.
AATCAACATCGCCCGCTGCTCCAAAGATATGTACTTGCTCTACACTATGGAGAAGTCAAGGCTCGTCACAATACTCTCCAAGCCTTCTATAAGCAATTCCTAGACAAAATCTTGGTGCCCATAAGCCTCTTCTATGAGTTATGAGGTTTTATTTATAGCAAAGGGTGGGGTGACCCTTGACATTCCCCTTTATGACTCTTCGACTACCCTCATTATTGTTCACACTACATAGTGATTGTTCACATTCCACTAGTGACACCTGGAATTTCACTTACAATAATAAAATGTCCACATATACCCATGTGGGACAAAAATAGGCTTGAGTGAGCCTGAATAGACAAGCAACATCACATGGGGTCTTGGGGAAAGACCAACGAGGTAACCTCCTCATGATGGTCTTCGATGATGAACTGATACCAAGCTTGGTACTATGCTATTGTGTATCCATACTATTTTGTGATGCCTTTTTTGACACAAACTCTCGCCTCCATGGCTTCCAGGTATATGGTTCTGAAACCTTTTTCTAGCTCATCCTGAAGCATGCGTAACACAATCCTAAGTGTGACTGGACCATTGATGTACCTTTGCATGTTCTTTGTGCTAAGATGCTAGTCATCACTGGTGGCTTCACGCATCAACTGCTCTATGTACTTGTCGACATCCAACATGACTTGGTTCTGCCTCATGGCCTAGGTGAGGGTTTCGATGGAATGGATATTGTGCATTTGCACTATGACATCTAGACTCTTGAACAATCATGCATAGGAAGCCTCAATGCTAGTGATGAGTGGAGGGATCTAGTCATAGTTTTAGATCAACATCTGAATCCGTGATTTACCTAGCTCAACCTCTGGCTTAATCCTCATGTGCAAGTAAAGCGAGGCTCCGTTGTACCTCATTGTCCATTCTTACATGTGCGCAATAGAAGTGTGAATGTATTTGAGAGTTTGGGTTGTATTTGTGCACTATTGTTGAAGGCCATATAGATGGAAAACGACTTTGTGCACGATGAGAAATATGCTATACACTGTCCGCATGGTGGCCCCTAAAGTTGATATCTCTGCCACTATTGCTTTCTTCATCTCTGTCATGGTGGATCCCGCAGACTGTTCTGTTCTATACCTGGCCTCTTGCAAGTTCTTTTGCATTCGATAATTTTATTCTATTGAGAACTTGGTCATTGAACTTGTGGCTTTTGCATAGGACTTAGAAGCCTCGACCATGGAAACTAGATGTCTTCTAACATCTGGTACAATCACCCTTATGTGTGCACAGGTGATGTATGATCATCCGGGAGCTGCTTTCTTCGTGCTTGTACAATCCTCTGTTGTGACTCATCAAATGCAGATTGTACACATCCGTCTCCAAATCATCATCAAGGAGAACAAATTCTTCTTGCTCGCTTGAGATGTGTTGTGATTTTGGGGGTGGCAGAGACTGTGGTACGACCTTAGATGCTCTCAGCATGAGATCAATGTCTTGGTCCTGCAGCTCTTGTTCTATCTCCATGTCTATTACCTCAACCAACTTCTCAACCTGCTAAGAAATTTCCCGAACCTACATCTGTTCACCCTCTTCTTCATCTGCTGGTTGCTCTATTGTCTCAACCTGTATCTACATAGTTTTCTTTGTCAGTGCACCTTGTCCTTCTTCATATTCTTGTTTCTGCCTTTCTTCCCTTTCTCTCCTCTTGAGATCTTGTTTTGTTTTCAGCTTCTTCTCCGTATCTTGCAATCTCCTCTCTGTATCCTCCAACCTTTTCTTCTCTCTCTTCTTCCGCTACACTCTCCTTTTGTGATGTCGCCTCTTCACCTCTATCTCCAAAGCTACTTTCTCAACAAGAGTATCTGCTTTGAACTTGTAGCTTTGCTCAACCTCTGTGCTCTCGACAATCTTCGTCTTGCCTTTGTCTTGTATCGATTTGTTGCTCACTAATGCTGTTGTTGTTTCTTCCTATGGTGATACTGCTTGCAGTGTTGCTTTCCATTCTACAGCCATGATGATCAATTCATTGAGCTTAGAGGAGTTGTAGCAATACCTCCAAGGATATTCCTCTAAGTAATGACATTCCCCGTGGATCCATGGGTAGTACACCTTCGCATAGTGGTTCTTGCATATGTAGGGGGGATCATACAGATTGAAGCTATTGGTGTCAAACCCAAACTTCCTCAAGTAATTGGCCTCGACATCCACATCCTTCAAGGTACGGATCTCATACAACCCAATCCACAAAGGAAAAGTGGGCCATGGTGCCTTCTTCCTCCTATGTTGTCCTGTTGATAACCCTGTGGAGATGTGGTATGCAACCTCTTACATGACTAGCTTGTCTGTGGAAAACCTCGGTAGCTCATGTAGAGGCTTCTCCACACCAATCAACCTGATGAAGGTGCCATCGGGTGAGGCATATCATTTTGCAATATTAAGAAATGGTTGCATCGCTTCTTGGGACATGCAAGGTGGATCCTATTCAAATATCATCCTGTATAGAGGGGTGATGAAGTGGTTAGACAACCTCACCATGGCTCCCCGCTAGCTTCACTCAGGGAGAAACTTACAATAGATGTTCACAACATCCTCTTATGGTGTCCATGTCCAACCCATGCCAGGTAACTGATGCTAGGCAAAAATTTCATCAAGCAGGTATGCGGACATATAGAATCTGACTTGTCCATCCTTAGGTGAATTTCAGGCATTAGACACATGCACTTTTAGTTGAATATCCAACATGTACAATCAGCTGAAAGGCCTTCCTTCAATTGCCAACTGATCTAACATAACAACCCAACTCTGCGGGAAGGTCTCCGTTCTCTCTTGACCATACAAGCGACATGCGAATATGACCAGGAGTTGATAAGCCTTCCTGAGTGACTTTGTCTTATAGACCTGGTTGGGTGTTGTCCTAAACTTCAATGGCTCTTTTAGCCATCACTTCATGATATATCTAGTGTTTACATTGCAGTTGGGAGTGAAGAAAAATGCATCCATGTAGTTCACCAGCTGCGGAAAGTGATACATATGATGGTAGTTTTCTGACCTGAAGGTGGAAATTTATGTTCCACTAGTATTTCTCAATGTCATCGTCTCGGGGTTAGTATGTGAGATAATCCAGTGAATTATATCTGCACACTGGAAGGTGGGGTACCTTCATGCAACCCTGTACAAGCTTGACTTGTGTTTGTTGACATCGACTTGTTGATCTTCCATATATTCCTTGAAACTGCCCATAAATATGTCCTTTATTTCTTTTCATGTGATATTCATGTCCTTCTCTACGAACAACTACGTGTCTGCATAGATAGGCAAGTTCATTGGCACCTATTAAAGTACATCTCCAGTGTTGCTCTCGATAGTGTCCTTTGATCCAGATCTTTTGGAAACCATGATGCCTGTACTTTTGAGAGACTTATCAAAAACTAATGTACCTGGAGACAGAGCAGACACTCACGACAAGCAAATGTCAGTTTAAATACACAAAGCACTTCAAGGATCGATCATGCAACAAGTTGGGTGACAGTTGGGCAAGATTTCACAATAGTGGCTCTCAGAGGCTTGGAGACTGTCAGCTGGAGCTGCACATTGCATAGTCCCAATTTCTAGTGAGATCTACTACTAACTGGAACTACACAGAGCATAGTTTAGTGAGGCTGACTATGGATTGGAACTGCATGATGTGCAATTCAGTCTAGTTGGGTAGCTGGCTGGAACTGCGCATTGCACAATCCCAGTGGGAAAGACTGGGCACTATCTCCCAGAACTGTACAGAGCACAGTTGGAGGCTAGTGATAGGTATCTTCTATGAAATTCTTGGAGCCAAGGCAGAGCCTTGAGATCTAGGAATGTGTAGTGCATGCCGAGCAAAGCTAGATCTAAGCCAAGGCAACCTAGATCTGTGCAAGGGCACCTTGAAAATGATTAGATCTGAATGCATGAGCGAAGGATAGTAGATATAGGAGTGAATGATCATGCATGAAATTAAAACTAATACAAGAATCCGTCAAATAGATGAACACCAAAGTTGGTGGGGAAATTCGCCGCAACGACGACTGTTACTACAAAAACGGTGTTATGCATGTGACGCTTAAGAAAGACAATGCAAAACTTGAAACATCACTTCTACAAGTTAAAACACACTAAAACACTAGAATTCATTCAAGAAAACATGCAAAACAACACTCACACAAGCCAAGGAAATAAAAGCAATAGAAAAAGTAGCAAAGGACTTGAAAAGCAAAACATACCCGGAAAAGCTGTGTCGTTTCTGTCGAAGATTCATAGATGCCTCGGGAATGCCAGAGCTCAAAGAACGAATGTGTATAATTAGCTCTAGGGAATCCATCAAATATATTTGGTAGATTCAGGGTTTATGAGGTGCATGCCAAAAATCTAGGAAAAAACGACAAGTGGCGGGAAGTTTCTGAAAAATGAGTCTCCCAGTGCTAAAAATAGATCCGTATTTTTTAGGGATGTTTTTTGCCTTTTTATTTTTTTCTTTTTTAGGAAAGTTTGTCGTGCATACATGGAGAAATTGCACAGTTCTTGAGGGAACATGGAAACTTGCTAACACATGCATCAGACAACAACTGATGGAATGCTTCTGCGTAATTCTTGCGCTGAGTGGCTCTGGATGCCTCTCATTCTCTGTGCAATTTCCCAGCTGAAGACACGCTATTAGCTGGGTCTACGTAATTTCTGAGCCGAAGCTCACTGTCAGGATGCTCTGCACAATTTTGGAGAGCAATGCTGGTTGTCGGGCTGCTTTGCACAATTGTGGAGAGCAAGGAAAACTGCCAGGCTTCTCTACACAATTATGGAGAGAAAGGTAGACTGTCAGGATGCTCTACACAATTCCTAAGAGTAAGGTAGGTTTCCCTCTAGGATTGTGCAATTTTCCAAGACAATGCAAGAATCAGATATAAACCAAGTCACAGGGTCATCTTGTGGTTAGTTAGCAAAGAAAGTAAGCAAACGCAAGCTGCAAAGTAAAATATAAACTTGAATGAAACAGAAGTACGTGATCAGTGCAAGACATGCTACTAATATTTATAGGAGGGACGCTCTAAAACAAAGCAAAGGCAAAATTTTGGAGGGTGGTTGTAGCTGCTACAACAGGAAGATAAGCTTTAGGTTTGTAGGATTTGAAGAATCACAGAGCCATGCGAAGAAGCATCATGAAAGGATTAATGAAGACAAAAGAGCAGTTGGGAAAAGAGTAAATCGTCAATGGAGAACGAACCAACCAATCAAACAACCAAGGTATTTTCCTGCACAATCTCATAATGATTCTAACAATAGGAATGCCTATTTGTTCTATGGTAACTTCTATAAGTGTCATATATTTGGACATAAAGCCATTGATTTTAGAACGATCAAAGTTGAAAGAGATGAAAATCCTAGATATAATATGTAACATATTTCCAAGTCTCAAAAATCTCCTTTAAGAAATTAGAATGGCTTCTTTCCCTTGCTAAGTGAAGTAGAATGCTTAAAATGTAATAATCTTTGGCACAAATCTAGTGAGCACAGAAGCAGGATTGAATACCTGTCCAAGTCCCCAAGTGTCAGACAGACAACTATCCAAAAGGATAAAGGGAGTTCGAAACCAATTATTAAAAAGAGCATGTAATGTGGACTTGCCTTATCGGATCATAATCAAGTAAACAAATGGTACGTGGATAGTGGTTGTTCCAAACATATGACTAGGGACAAAAGAAAATTTCTATCGCTTAAGGAAAAATATAGAGGAAGCAATGCCACTTTTGGAAACAACACTCCAGCAAGAATAAAGGGAAAAGTAGTCAGTCTTGATAAAAAAATAGAAGCACAAAATGTGTTGTATGTAGAAGGTCTCAAGCACAATTTTCTCAGTGTTAGCCAGATGTGTGACAATGGTGATGATGTGACCTTCCGATCTAAAGATGAGATCTGTAACATAAATATTGGAAACCAAGTGGGAAAAGCAATAACAACTCACAATAATATATATGTGTTTGACAATTCCAGGGTTAACTGCTATTTGAAAAAAACAAGTGAAGCACAACCGTGGCACAAGAGGCTTAGGCATATGAATTTTGACAGTTTGATAAAAATAAGCAAGATGAGATTAGTGAGAGGATTACCAAGATTATCAAAGCCCGATAAGACAATTTGCAATTCGTGTTAGTTTGGCAAGAAAAATAGCAGTCATTTCAAATCAAAAGAGTTCTCCTCATCCAGACCTCTGGATCTCATTCACACAGACATTTGTGGCCTGGCTAGTGCAAAAACATCAAAAGGAGAGAGGTATTTCATGTTTCTCATTTGTGATTTCACCAGGGCTACTTGGATTGTTCTCTTAAAAGAAAAATCTGAAGCATTCAAGCATTTCAAGAAGTTTAAAGCTCAAGTAGAAAATGAGAAAGACTTTAATATAAAATGCTTCAGATCAGATTGAGGGGGAGAGTACACCTCAAGAGAATTTGAGGAGTTCTGTGAAGAGCGTGACATTAGGAGGTAGTACTCAGTGGTTAGAAATCATCAGCAAAATGGAGTAGTAGAGATGAAGAATAGAACAATCCAGGAAATGGCCAGAGCAATGTTAGATGAAGTTCGAATGTCTCACAAATTCTGGGGAGAAGAAGCCTAGGCAACAATCTATCTATCAAACAGGACTCAACTTAGGCCTAATAGTGATAAAACTTCCTATGAGTTATGGAAGGGAAGGCATACACCAGTTAAGCACCTCAAGGTGTTTAGGATCAAGTACTTCATTAAAAGGAATGAAAGGAACCATGGGAAGTTTGACTCACACACTCACAAAGGAATATGGCTTGGGTACTCTATTTGAAGCAAAGGATAAAAGTGTTACAATAAGTGGACAAGGAAGATTGAGGATTGCATTGACATAATAGTAGATGAAGTAGATTCACAACTTGAATCCTCTAGAAGTAATATGAACTTAGATAATGAAGAAAGATCAGATTTAAGGTCCCTTAACATAAGTGAAATAGATTCAGAAAGCGAAGGTGTGGAAGCAGGCATGTCTTAAAGGCCAAAGAAACCCTCCATGTATGTGCAGAAGGAACATCCTGAGATTCAGATTCTTGAAGATCAAAGACATGGTGTCCAAACCAGAATGAAACTTATGGGCAATACAAGTTATGAAAATTTGGTTCTATTATCATAGATATAACCCAAGAACCTTTGTCAAGAAAGTGAAGACAAGTTTTGGGTGAAAGCTATGAATGAAGAACTTGAATAGATTGAAAATAATGATACATGGGAGCTTTTTCCAAGGTCGAGAGAGAAAAATATTATTGGAACCAAATGGGTTTTTAAGAACAAATTGAATGAACAAGGTCAAGTAATTAGGAACAAAGCTCAATTGGTTTGCAAAGGGTATGTTCAAATAGAAGGGGTATATTTCATTGAAACCTTTACACCAGTAGCTCAATTGGAAGCTATAAGGATCTTTCTTGCTCTTTCCATCCATTAGAATATCAAGGTATATCAGATGGATGTGAAGTCTACATTTCTTAATGGATATTTAGAAGAAGAAGTTTACATTGAGCGAAAAAAAGGATTTCTACTCACTTCCGATTAAGGGATTGTATGGAAGCTAAAGAAGGCCCTGTATGGATTAAAACAGTCCCCTAGAGGTTAGTATGAAAGAATAGATAAGTACAGTTAGAAAGAAGGGTTTTAGAAAGGCATAGTTGACATTAACTTGTATGTAAAATCTAAAGGAGACAATTTACTGATAGTAGTTTTGTATGTGGATGATATAATATTTGGCAGTGATATGGAACAACTGGGGCATCAATTTATAAAATGTATGCAAATAGAGTTTGAAATGTCCATGATCGAAGAACTATCCTTCTTCCCGGGTCTGCAAATTAATCAATCTCCATAAGGGGTGTTTATATCCCAATCCAAATATCTCAAGGAAACCTTGAAGAAATTTGGAATGGAAGATTGCAAACCAGTTAGCACGCCCATGAATACAGGTTGAAAATTATGCAAAAAATGTGGAACACTGCTAGTAAATCAAACTGAATACAGGTCAATGATAGGAATCTTACTACATCTGACAACTTGAAGGCCAAACATCATGCAAGCAATGGGAATTTTGGCTGTCAAGAGGATTTTCAAATATCTTCAAGGTACAATAGAGTACAGACTATGGTATGCTAAGAGTGAAGAATTCAAGTTGAAGGCATATACAAATGTATATTGGGTTGGAATTCTTGATGACAGGAAGAGTACTTATGGTGCAAATTTCTTCCAGGTTAAATGCTTGGTGTTGTGGGTCGAAAAGAAACAACTCTCCATTTTTGTTTCAACTGCTGAAGCAGAGTTTATTTCCACTCCGACCTGTTGTAGATAGATTCTGTGGATGAAGCAAACCTTGCAAGATATATAGGTAGAGTGGTCTTATCTGATTCCAATAACGTGTGACAACAAAAGTGCCATCAACATCTCCAAAAACCCAGCCATGCATCCAAAGATGAACCATATTCCTATCAAGTACCATTTCTTGAGGGAACAGGTTGCAGCCAGCATTGTCATACCTGAATATGTACCCACTAAAGAGAAATTAGAAAATATCTTTACCAAGCCACTAGTAAGGGAACCATTTGAATTTCTGAGGAAGTAGATAGGATTTGTTACTCCTCCCTCCAAATGACTTCATTTTGGAAGGTGGTGGTAGCTACTTAGCATGTGGAACTCATGGGAGAGTAGACTATAATGGTTCAGGGGGAGTGCTCAAGAAGTATTCTTGTCCACTTATGTCAAAGGGGGAGAAGATTGGCATCATAGTAGACCATGCCTAGCCTGAGGGGTAGCTTATGGTGTTTCCATCAATGCTAAAGGGGGAGATTGTTGGACATTTGGTGGTGTATGGGTGGTTGGGTAAGTGTTGGAATTGATGTCAAACAAGGGTCAACATGATGATTTGGTGTTTGGGATGAATCCCATGGTTGTTGAAGTGCTTTGTAGAAAATCATCACAATAGCAGGTTTATTGAAGAAGCCATCAAATGATGATTACAGTGATAGGCCATATGGAACTCCATGGTAGTTGCAGGCTTCTTCTAGAAAATAATCACAGTAGCAAGCTTACTGAAGAAGCCATAAAATGATCACCATGGTGGTTGTTAGTTCATTTGTCTAAAGAGTCAATAAGAAAAGAAGTTTTCAGTCATCTTCCAAAGCACATAATGACTCAAAGCCTACATCGGACCCTATCCAATGCAAAGCACTCTGGAAGAGTTTTCCTACAATATGCTGAAGTTCAAAAATGGATTCTTGGATCAAAAGATATGGTGTGCATAATTTCAGGGTTGTGAAGCATTAGGAAGGAAGGAATATTGGCATATTGGAGGTTTGTGATATCGGCGCATCAACATATCCGTGATCTGGATACCATTCATCAGGGATAAGAATGTCAGAGGTCAGTATATCAACGTATTTTCATATTGGAGGTTCGATATATCAACGCATTCAACATATCAACGATTTAGACACCAGTCATCAGGGATCAGAATGTCAGAGGTCAGCTTATTGACGCATCAGAATATCGGAGGACCATGACATCAGGGTATCAGAGCTTATCAAATGTGGTACACTAAGAAGTTTCGATAGTATTAAAAGTGTCGAGTAATTCCAAAGAATATTAACAAAGGATTTTGTTACAAATCCAAGGGTTGATAGGTCCTCTTCTCTCTCCTCCCACCAGGACTCATGGCAACATGAGATTGGTTCTGATAAGCTACAGTATAATCTTCCATCAGCATGACATAGCAGTATGATAGGACACGTGGCAGGATAATTCAACGATATTGGGTTCCCTCATGTGCCAGATTAAGGTGACACGTGTCATCGCTATAAAGACATCATGTGGAGTGATGATGTCATATTGGAGCTCAACATATTGGAGGAATAAGATATCAGAACTCTAGATTAGTTGGTTATTGAAATGTTCCGATGGAGGGGGCTTTTAATATTGGGTAAGCTACTGGTCATGTAAATCCAAATATCCAACGGTACAGAGCAGTAGTAAAGGAAGATTGGCCCCAACAGGAACAAAGTGCCTTAACACCCTAATACTAAGCAACAATTAACATCTCTCGGTCCCATGGAGGAGAAATGCTCAAGGAGCTCAGAGGCAAAGGAGATAAATACACCGGGACTGAGGAGTATTGGAACATTGCACCACAATGAATTTGCGATATAGAGTTTCTCTGATAAGGAAGTACAGAGAATTAAAGAATGTATGGGTTGGCGATTGTGAAATTGAATGCAGACGCAGAGGAGTTGGTAGGTGAAAGGGGATAAACTTGTAGAAGACTCTGTAACAAGAAATTGGGGACAACATATGTAGCAGAGATGAAGTTGAGAGCATGAAGGGAGAAATAAACTACTCTGCGTGCATGAATGGTGGTGATAAATAATATTAGAATAGTCACCTCTATGGACTGTCAAGATCTGTGGAACAATAAATAAGCGTGGGACTGTCGGAGGAGTGTGCAAGCCACCTAAGAATTAATTTCTCAACATAGGAGATTTGTGTAGTCAGACTATGAAGAACTGCAAGGTCCATCTTTGTTTTGGGTGTTGTGACAAGAAACTATCAAAAGACGTAGGAGTGGCAAGTGAATCCATGCCTAACTACAGATTGGAAGCTAAAGGATAGAGAGGAGAGACTCCCTTGTGTAAAGTGCCTCAGTGGAACAAAACAATCACCGATAATGGAAAAGATAGTGGATGCGAGTATATGTGTGAGAGTGCAGTGCTATTATAGTGTGCATCGAAGAAGAGAGGCTGAAGCACCTAAGAGGACACTTTGTAATACAATGGAAAGTGCAATGTGAGGACTGAGTGAATAATCGAAAGGGTATTGTTGAAGTGCAGTTGGTGTAGAGCCCTTAATAGTGAAGGAAGAGTGCAAAGAAAGTGTTGTTGTAAGTAGTGAGAGGAGATCTGTTGAAAGTGAGCACGAAAGGCATAGTGCAGAAGTCAAATCTGTGAACATCCATTGTTGGTATTTTACTTGTATAATTTTATGCCTCCATTTTCAGTTTGAAAATTTTATCAAATAGTAGACCAATGGCAAGAGAAGGTTGGTGCCTGCATACTGAAGAGGTTGGTGCCTCTTGGCAAGTTGGTGCTTGCTAACCAAAGGGGGTCGGTACCTCCTGTGAGTGGATGCTCACAAATAAATAGATGTAATTAAGTGGTGCTTAATTTACATCATAAACACAAACAATAAAATTTGTGGTTTTTTCCCTCTGGTTTTCCACATGAAAAAACATTGTGTCAAATGTGTGCTACTCATGTGATTGTTGTTTGAACATGTGTGTCTGAAATATTTTTGGTTGACTATTTTTGTGAATGAATGCTCTCACAAGTTAAAGAATATAAGAAGGGACTAAAATAATACTAATAAAAAGAAAATAGTTTCTTAATAATTGATTCACCCCTCCCCCCTCTCAACAATTCCTTATTTCAACATGATCATGAAAATATTAAAATTCAATTGGATAGGACTCAATCCCAGTCCACCCTTGCTGCTAGGTCTACAGGAAGGAAGAAATGAAGAAGTGTAGAAGAAGGCATGGACAGAGATAGAAAATAATGCAGTTTTCTATCCCCAAGAAGGCACACTGTCTCAGGAACCTTGGGATGTCGAGGAGGCCACTAAGGCCATGAAATAATTGGACATAGATAACTGAGTTTTTCAGAGGATGAGAAAAAATTTAAGTAGGGGTGTGATGATGAGGCTCATCAATAGGTACATCATAAGGGTCATAATGCCATCTTAAAGCTTTAGAACTATCTCTTTCTCGCATATATTTACAATTTTTCTTATATTATGCTTAGTGAGAGGGGTAAAAGATGTTTTGTTATGTCATGTGGCCTAATATGGTTTAATTGCATAAAAGGGAGCATGTTTGAGATGATTTCCATGCAGGAGTTTGAAATACATAATAGGGAGAGATTCTAGGAGGTTTTCCACCTCCTTAATTCCTTCAATCAGCCAAGATCATCACACTCTCTCACATCAGCTCGAGGTCATTGGCAACCAAGCAAGTGCAATTAACGAAGATTAAGATCCACCCTTCTCGAGTTTTGGGAGACAAACATTCCTATTTTCTAGGGGGATTCTAGCTACTCTCTTGTATAAATAAACATGAAAAATAGCTCATTAGGATTTGAACTTTGTTTTCAGCTAGGAAGCTATCGAGCTCAAGCACTTGACGCTGTTATTTTTTACTGGTTATGTGATGTATTTGACATTGATGCAATGACAATGAGAAGTTTTTTATTGGTTAATTACTGAGTTAGTTCCAGAGGGCTGAAGCTCTTGGGTTTGGGCCCAACCCCATTGGATTAAGTCCCTCTTATGTATTGGTATTTATTTTTAGTGTAGATTTCTTACTAGTTTTACGCATTAAAATAACCCCTCAAAGTATTGTGAGTGCAAACTCTATCTCATATCTCCCATGGGAGCATGAATGGAAAGATCTACAATCATAGTCCAAAAATAATATGTTTATGATTTCTTGGAATATGGTATATGTTAGTCATCTTGTTTTTCTTGTGCTTATTGTAGCTTTGGAGTTGATTTATTGACTAGTGATGAGCCTCATCATTGAGTAATTATATGGGCCTTAATTGGCCTTAATTCACCTTCTAGCTTAGTCAAACCAACTATTCTCACAACTTATTGCATACTTTTGATTATATTTTGGTTATGAAATGAGTTAGAGTTGGATATGTTGCTTTGTGGTCTAATGTGTATGAAATGTAGGAATAAAGGATAAAAACAAGGAAAATGTAGGTATAAAGGATAAAAGCAAGGAACTATGGCAAAGACCTTGGCAAAACTAGAATGGGACAAGGGAGAGTAATTATAGGAAGTAAATCCTCCTCATTTATCATCCCTACATTCACATATTCCTCCACCAGCTCAGAGTACAAACATCCATCACTTTGAAGACTAGAAGACAACCGACCAAGTGAAAAGGAAAAAAACCATGTTTTCGTGAGTTAGAGGCCAAGCCTCCCTAATGGGAAGGAGGTCGTTAGAGACTTAAAATGTATAAATAGAGAGGCTTAGGACCTCATTAGGGTTGGGACTTCTATTGTAAAAACTCTATTTTATTTCTAAGCTACAAGAGACTTGTGAAAGTTTGTTCTGTAATCCATGATTTTCATAATAAAGATGAGTTCTGTTTAAGCCAACATTGAGTTAACTTTGAGGGCTGAAGCTCTTGGGTTAGGGCCCGACCCAAGCAGCCACAACTCCTATTTACTGTACATGTATGCTAGCATATAGTTTAGTTCTATTTATTTGCTTAAGTAGTTTTATGGTTTTCACAATTTATTTGCTTAAGTAGTTGCACTTTCATTAGAACAATATAGTGTAGATCATGCATGGTTTTCATGTTCGTTTGCTTCAATAGCTACATTTGCTATAGTTCACTTCCATTTATGCCTCCTTTTAGTTCATAGGTTAGTTAAAGGAAGAAGATCACTATTAGGTTGTGCGCAGGTGTCTCAACCTCATCTCCTCCCTCTGGGACCATGACTTGAGTAAGGGACCCTTCAATAGCCCCCAAAACATAGGTTTCTGGTTCTCACATGGGCTATGGAGTTCACTGTTTAATGTAGTTATTTTTTCACCCATACTGGTTTTCTCTATCATTTTCATTTGAGACTGCCTCCAGCACATTCCTCATGCATCACTTCCTTGCGGCTTGATCACCAACAAACCTTCACAATCACCGTCCGATTCACTATTTTCTCCAACTGCTGCCTCGCGTGGAGTCCACCACTTACTTTATGAACTTTGAGTCCCCACCGTCAATTTGCCTCACCTGGTCCGATGGCTATTGCATCACCATATTGCTTTAGGCACTTTAAACCCCCGCCGTTGATCTGCTTTGCCTAATCTGATGGCTGTCACTTCGCCCGATCGCCAACTAGCTTGGCCAATCTCCACCGTTGATCAGCCTGGCCTGATCTAACGGTTATTGCGCAATCTCACGCGGATTAGTGCATGAACGTTATCCGCCTAAGAGCACGGGAGAAAAGTGGGTTTCTCGTGCTATGTATTGCGCAGTAAGGCTAATCACGTGAAATTTCCTAATATTGCTTACAACCTGAAGGGCGAGCGAGAAAATACTAACTGCCTTAGAAACCCGCTCCCTCATTTCTGCATGTTTCTTTTCCCTGTGATATGATCTCCACCATTCATCTCCTGTTAACCTCGTTTGTCCATCCACTCACCTAATCCCTCGCGACATGATCTCCACTGTTCATCTGATTTGTTCCCTTGTTTGTCCATCCATTCACTTAAGCCTTCGTGATAAGATCTCCACCGTTCATCCTGTTAGTTAACCCTGTTCACCCATCTATCTACGTAACCTCCTGCGATCCAATCTCTGCCATTCATTTTCCTTTCACCCGACTGATCCAATGGTTCTTATGCACTATTGCTCCCTCATGTCCTCCTTTCACTGATTTCGACCTCCGATTTCTTTTTCCGCTTGAAACCCGATTTAGCCTAAGTTTCTTTGTTACACCTTAGTCTAGTTTTGATGCTCTTTACTTCTGCAACTTAGATAATTAACATTAGGTTAGTGTTAATTTAAAAATTCTTCTTAGCATAGCTATTTAATTAGTTAGTTAGGTCATGGTGTGATTTAACATTTCATGTTGTTTTCTTCATTACTGTAGTAGAGTATCTCTCTCTTAGAATAGGTTTTCTCTCCTTCCATCAAAGAATTAAGCTTCTTCTAACCCTATAGAAGTTTGGCTTGGAACCCATGGGGTCTCTTGCTAGACAAACAGTGACAACAGGCGGGGCCTTCACTTCTACTTGTGCATATAGCATCGTCACCTGCAAGTTTGTACGAACCCCGGGTTGATAAGTAAATCTGGTAGCCCTAGGAGTTGCAGCATTATTGTTGCAACACCTAGGCTCATCACTTCTTGGTGCCGTTTCCGGGGAGGTGTTAGAGTAGAAGTGATTTATACTCTTTTCTTCTATTTTCTAGTTTCCAACTTTCTTCCAATAGTTTATTTCTGCAAAATTAATCTAGTTTCTTCATTTCTTTTAGTTGTCATTATCTACTTTCCTTTGCATTATGCAAGTATAATTTCAATCATAAAAACATTTTTTTTTTTTTTTTCCAAATACCAACCCAACCCCCATTTGATCATGTGGTGCAGTAAGAGCCACAAAACCATTCACTCTTGTAGATAGAAGAAGAAAATGGCAAAGAATGTAGAAGAAATGGATGGAGATGATGACAATGAGGAAGATCCTCTTGGATTTCCCATTCAAGATACTGATGGTAGTGTGCACATGAAGAACATCCCTTCATATTTTCTTCCAAAATTTCGTGGTCTAAGGACAGAGGATCCGAAAACCTTTCTCTTTGAATTTAAAATTATTTGTAGATCTTATGGTTACCTATCAAAAAATCAAAACTTGAGATTGTTTCCAACAGATTTAAAGGATATAGCTCTTAGATGGTTCATGAGTTTAGGGGCTAATTCAATAAGATACTGTAATGATATGCAAAAAGATATTTCTAGACAAATATAAAGATCATGATATTAAAGAAGAAATCTTTAGAATGAATCAAAGAGAAGATGAGAGTCTGGAGGATCTAATAGAGAGGTTCATGTACAATGTTAAGAGGGAAAAACTACATTGTTTATGATCTAACACACTAAAAACCCTCTTACTTAGAACAATTAGGGATGAATGGATTGATCTCCTTAATATCATGAGTAAAGGTGGTGTATACCAATTATCATTTGAGGAAATATGTGAAACATGTAAACACATGTCAAGAGGAAAATCAAGAGTAGGTAAATCAACATCAAGATCAATAAGTCAAGCTAAACTTGTAAATTTGTTTGATGATTTTAAAGCATAAATTCTTAGCAATCTAATAAAACAAGTAGAAATGTTAAGAACGCAATATGAAGGAAAAGAAAATGATGATATTTGTGTTGCAGAATCACAGGATGTTAGACATTGTCCATCATTACCAAGGCTGAAGAAAGTTCACCAGGAGGACAATGGACCAAGTCCATTGCCAATGCAGTAATATTATGTAGCTCCAAGAGGACTATGGTACCTTACTCAACTTGATATGATGCAAGAGCCTAATTCAGAATTTCAAGATTATGCACATCCACCTCCAAGTAGTTGGAACACACCTTTTCCTTGGTAACATTGGCCATCACAACCCTAAAACCAATCTTGGCAACAAGGTTGGCAAGGAACTTATGGGATCCATCCACAATATCCTCAATATCCTCAGTTTTCCTCAATATCCTCCATACCAAACTCCATGTTATCCTTACCATTCACCTCCACCACAACCACAACCCCATCCACATCCATCTCAAATATACATTCCCACTCAACTACCTATACCACCATTTCTAAACTCACACATTGAAGTAGCTCAACCCACTTACAATGCTGAGATACAACACTTCCAAACATCTCCTCTTGAGGTCAATGGTATTCACCATAGCTCATGAAGAGTATAGCAAAAAAGAGATTCTCATGATATCAATGAAGGACAACATATAGAAGAAGAAGATTCAAAATTCAAAGAACCATGGGTTGCATTTGATGAAGAGCAGATAGCAAAATGAGAGATAGAGAAAGCTCCCTCCTTGTTACCATCAAATCCTCCATATGTTCAAAAGAACACTCAACAAAAACAGGAATATTTGAAGGTCATGAAAGAAGGAGACATCCAAGATGATCCAAATCAACAAGCAGACCAGGGATATCAAAACTACATTGAAATATGGTTCCAGACAGTCACTAAGTTGCAACATCACTCTCTTCCTCAAATATGCTTGATCCTTTCAAAGTCAAATCATTTGGGCTCTGAAATCTAGGTACATGTCAAAGCATACATTTCAAACCTCCACATCATCTTGTCTGTCATCTTGATGTGCACCTAGCTACATTGGAAGTATTCTTATACTTGAAATTTATTTTGTTTTTCAAGTAGGGTAGGGTAGAAAAAAAGAAGGAAATAAGAAGATCCCTAGGTGAAAACCTTCCTTGAGGCGCCCAGGGCAAATATCTAGGGTGAAAACCTCTTTGAGGCAGCCTAGGTGTTTTTCAAAAAATAATAATACTAATAAAAGAAAAAAAGATGAAGACATAATTGTTCTTTGCAGGTGGGTAAGAAAGAAATCAGGGAGAAAAGAGAAGATCCAAAGGGAACATTGCCTCACATATATTCATCTTCTCCACTCCTTACCATGCATCCATCCATCAATTCTATTGTTTTTCACTTCATTGCTTCAATTCAGGCGAAGATTGTGTTTTCGAACAAAATAACCTCATCCATTACCATCATCCCTGCATCCACACACACTCTTACTCCCTCTGTGCATTCATTACAGTATCCTCACAACACCATCCAACATCAGGATCAAGAAATTCTAAGGGAGACACCAAACATTTCCAAGTGGTAATCTAGGAGCTCCACAGCAGTAGCAACATCAGATTGAGGAGCTCCATAGCAATAGCAACATCAGATCAAGGAGCTCCACAGCAACATCAACATCAACATCAGATCTTTAGTCATAGACACCTGAAAAAGCTAATAAAAATGCAACACTCAACATAGGAGGAAGAAGAATGACTTGAGGAAGGGACCCTTCAACAGCGCCAAAAACACAAGCTTTTGGTTCTCACATGGGCTATGGAGTTCGCTGTTTAATGTAGCTATTTGTTCACCCGCACTGGTTTTCTTTGTCATTTTCATTTGAAATCACCTTCAACATGTTCCTCATGCATCACTTCCTCACCGTTTGATCACCAACAAAACTTCACAATCACTGTCTGATTTACTATTTTCTCCAACTGCTCCCTCACGTGGAGTCCACCAATTAATGAACTTTAAGTCCCACTGTCAATCTGCCTCGCCTGATCCGATGGCTATCCCATCACCTGATCACTTTAGGCGCTTTAAGCCCCCACTGTCAATCTGCCTTACCTGATTTGACGGCTGTCGCTTCACCCGATCGCCAACTAGCTTGGCCAATCTCCATTGTTGATTAGCCCCTCCTGATCCAATGGCTATCGCGCAATCTTGCGCAGAGTAGTGCACTAACGTTATCCACCTGGGAGCACGCAAGAAAAGTGGTTTTCTCATGCTACGTGTTGTGCAGTAAGGCTAATCGCGTGAAATTTCCAAATACTATTTACAGTCTGAAGGGCGTGTGAGAAACTACTTACCGCCTTAGAAACCCGCTCCTTCATTTCTGCACATTTCTTTTCCCCGCATATGATCTCGGCCATTCATCTGCTATTAACCTCGTTCGTCCATCCGCTCACCTAATCCCTCATGATACAATCTCCGCCGTTCATCTGCTTTGTCTGCTTGTTCATCCATCCATTCACTTAAGCCTTCGCGATAAGATCTCCACCATTCATCTTGTTAGTTAACCCTATTCGCCCATCTATCTATGTAACCTCCTATGATCCAATCTCCACTGTTCATTTTCCTTTCTCCCAACTGATCCAATGGTTCTTATGCACTGTTGCTCCCTCACATCCTCCTTTCACCATTTCAAATGTCGATTGCTTTTTGCACTTGAAACCTGATTTAGCCTAAATTTATTTGTTACACCTTAGTCTAGTTTTGAGGCTATTTACTTCTGCAACTTAGATAATTAGCATTAGGTTAGTGTTAATTTAGAAATTCTGCTTAGCATAGTTGTTTAATTGGTTAGTTAGGTCATGGTGTGATTTAGCATTTCATGTTGTTTTCTTCATTACTGCAATAGAGTATCTCTCTCTTAGAATAGGTTTTCTCTCCTTCCATCAAAGAATTAAGCTTCTTCTAACCCTATAGAAGTTTGGCTTGGAACTGTGGGGTGTCTTGCCAAACAGAGAATGACAGCAGGCAGGACCTTCACTTCTACTTATACATATAGCACTGTCACTTCCAAGTTTGTATGAATCCTGAGTTGATACGTAAAGTTGGTAGCCCTTGGAGTTGTAGCATTATTGTTGCAATACCTAGTCTCATCACTTTTTGGCGCCATTGTCGAGGAGGTGTTAGAGTAGAAGTGATCACTGATCTTTTCTTCTATTTTCTAGTTTCCAACTTTATTCCATTAGTTTATTTCTGCAAAAGTAATCTAGTTTCTTCCTTTCTTTTAGTTGTCATTATCTGCTTTCCTTTCCATTCTGCAATTAGAATTAAAATCATAAAAAAAAAAAAAAATTCTCCATATACCAATCGACCCTTCATTTGATCATGTGGTGCAGTAAGAGCCACATGACCATTCTTGCATATAGAAGAAGAAAATGGCAATGAATGTAGAAGAAATGGATGGAGATGATGACAACGAGGAAGATCCTCTTGGATTTCCCATTCAAGATACTGATGGTAGTGTGCACATGAAGAACATCCCTCCATATTTTCTTCCAAAATTTCATGGTCTAAGGACAGAGGATCCGGAAACCTTTCTCTTTGAATTTAAAATTATTTGTAGATCTGTTATAGACATTTTTGGGCACTTCAACCCCAATCATAAATTTCCATAAACTAAGGGCTCCTAAGTCCCTAAAAGTGTTGCTTCACTACCTAA
>APFE031169992.1:0-15178 GCA_000404065.3 Pinus taeda
CAGTGACTCACAATATCTGAGCTCAGTTTGAATTCACACAATTACCAAAAAAGTTAATGCTTAAATTTGAAATGTCAATATTTATCTCAGTGACTCACAGTATCTGACCTCGTTTGAATTCACACAATCACCAAAAAGCGGTGAAAGTAATTATACATATTTTTTTATTATTAAAAGTCATATGGCTTAATAACATTTTTCACTAATAAAATAACTTTATTAATTAATAAATAAAATCATACAAATTAATAATCATCTTCACTAAAGTTATATGGATTAATAATCCTCTTCATTATTAATTAAAAAATAATTAATTTACATTTTTCTAAATACTTTTACGTTGGAAATTTTGAATCATAAATATATAAATAACATATTTATTTCAAATTTTTAGATAACTTATTTTTTTCAATCTTTCTAACGGCCTTGCAAAAGCTTAGGAGTATCAAAAACCTAACTACTAAATCACTAAGGGTTTCTTTAAGTACAACCAATTAGTTATTGTATTAAAACAATGAGGGAAATCATAAGGAAACACACATTGGGTTTACAAATAATATTTTGATCTATAAAAATATATATATTAATATATGTGTCTATAAATTCACTAATTAAATGAATTTACTATTAGATATTTCTATATATTGCAGTATATAGTCACCCACAAAATTGTTCCCCTTATTTAATGTAACATTTAATCACTCTAACCACTATAATATTTGATACAATATGTCCCCCTTAAGAAAAATCCATTATGAATATCAAAAAACTAATATTACCCATAATGGCTAGTTTACCGTTATCAGTGATACTCTTAGATAATTACGAACTCTTCCATAATGCAACCTCTATTACTATTAAAAATCAATGAAACTTGATAATTCTTAAGGGCTAAATCTAAAATTAAATAAAACATAGTGCACTATGATCTTTAAAACACAATGAATTCTAGAAACTATGACCCCTAGTACAATTCACCATCATGACATTATAATTCTTGAAATTTTACAACACACATCAATTTAATATCTAACACATTAACTATAACATTAAAACTATAGCTTTTATGTACTTAAAGTGGCATAACATAGTGATCAAGTTGAATCAAGTGTAACTCCAAATTCGATCCCATAAGAAAGGAATATAATAAATGTTGTGTATTTTGGAGATGATATTTTAATTATAGATATTGACCCAGAAATAACTTTTCATGAGCCAACATATGGTAATGGTTTTGATTATCGATATTGACCCAAAACGCACTTT
Organism: Pinus taeda; assembly: GCA_000404065.3. Lineage (NCBI taxonomy): Eukaryota > Viridiplantae > Streptophyta > Pinopsida > Pinales > Pinaceae > Pinus > Pinus taeda. The sequence continues at coordinate 1,267 of APFE031169992.1, forward strand.
TGGTGAGTCAACATATGATAATGATCTAGAGGAGATGATACAATGATTTTGTATATTTTGTAGATCAGTTAAGATCTTAATGTTGGTGTCTGAAGTTCATTTAAACGATTATTCCTTCCATAAATTAATATTAATCAAGTATATATATGTTTTATTTTTATATTTAGTTATACGTATTTCAAAATTATAAAATTTCTAAAATACTATTTTGTATATTTCTATATGGTTTTTTCTGATTTTCAGTATTCAATGTAATACAAATAATAAATATTCTTTAATCGGTTCCTATGTATTCATGTTTATATTATTGTGTTAAATATATGTATTGTTAAATTATGTTTTTGATATCTCAATTTGTTTTTCTTATTTCTAATTTTTTCCTAATGAGAGAGTCATTTTGCATGAATAGGGAGAGTTTCTAACATTAAACTCAATATTTTACAATAAATTGGCTAATGATCATGACGGGAAAAATATACAACTAGGAAAAACACATTGATGACATGCTAAATATGAACTAGTATAAATGTGAAAATTTTAATAAGTCCATTCCTTTCCCCGCTTTACTAATTTGGTTAGACATGAAACAAACTTCATTAGTTAGTCATCCGAAAATCTTTAAAAATGTTTCCTCCCTTAGCAAATACAAAAATTGTTTCCTCCCTCATCGTACATTCAATTCTCCCTACAAAGGTATGCTCACTCTTTATATGTATAAAAACAAGAGATTTTCTATCACCATACAATTGACCAAATATATATATATGTGTGTGTGTGTGTGTGTGTGTGTGTGTGTGTGTGCGTGTGTGTGAGAGAGAGATGAGTTAATAATCTAACATAATATACTCAATTCCACCACAAGCTCTAGAAGAACAAGGGGATATACGATTACTCCTTCTAGATGTTGAACAAGAAGAAGAAAGGGAAAGATAATTATACACAACCATTTGAATTTGACCTCTTAGTACCTGTGACATAATCTCATAAGAATATTGCAAGAAAAGATTCACAAACTTGGAAAACAATAGGGACATAAACATATACAATAAATGAGAATCAAATCTTTCTAGGTATTCAATTAGAACACCCACAACAACAATATAATCTACACTCAATTACATGAAATTTTATTGAGGATACCCTATAAGGGTAGGAAAAAAGGAATCCTAGAAAATTGGAACAATTTCTAGAATAATCTATTGGGAGTGACGTCTTGTTGTTTCTTGGACATGGAAAATATTATTCATTGAACAATAAACAATTGAATCTAGACAAACTCAACATAGAAAGAAGCTCATCATAGGCATAGGAACAAGGATAGTTGACTGAACCCAACAAGAAAGAAAAAATTAAACATCGACTTGACTTGTGATTCACCCCATGCTACTACAATAAAAATTATAGAAGAAAATGATAGTCAAGATAAAACCCGATCCAAGCAGTTTGATAGTGATGAAGCTTCATCCAAGCATTCTAGGTTTCATGACATATTAAGTTGGATAGTAACAATATTATGCTATAAAGAGATCAACACAAAATGGATATTTGGTTGGAATGCTCTAACTAGGAAATAGAACAACATAATATAAACATTGCAATAAGAATTAATGATCCACCTTTTGCACCCCAACGATTAGTACATAAGTTATGCTAATCACCATATTTATAAGTTAATTATTAGGTTGATGGAAGATGTTTAAACACCATGGAATATGTTAGAACATTCATAGTAATATTTACATATTTCATAGCTAACTAACATTTTTTGTTGTGTTTAAAATATGCATTCAATTTCTTTAAATTTATAAATAACCATAATATAATTTGTAATAAAGTTATAATTTAGTTAATTTCTAGTGTTTTTTTAATCTATGAAATGTGACAGGAATAATGGGTTACCCATTTTCATGGTTATCATCAATTGAATTTTATTTTCAATTGGATCAATTTGATTTATATGTCTTCCCTAGGTGGTTATTGACAAATTAATAAATATATTTTAGGAAAAACATTAAAATATATGGAAATCTAATAAAATGGATATACACTCAAGCAGAAAGGCAATACTTTTCATTAAGAACGAAATAATTGTTCAACAAAACACATTGTTTAGTATAGGTAACACATAGATCACCTCCTGTTGCGACCCTTCTACTAAAAATATTCATATTTTTATTATATATGTACAATGACAAATTCCTTAGTTATCCTTGTGATCAAAAGAAGCCATGAAGGTGAAATAAACTTGGACATGCATAAAAAACCATTAATGAAATAAAATAAGAATCCGTTGTTTCTTTCACTAAATTGTAATATAATTACATTTATGCATCCTAAATTGTCTTACATAATTTCATAGAAAAAATATCATGAAATGTACACAACCTTGGCATTAAAGATTTCATCAGTACTATGTCACAAAGGCTCACAACATGAAAACATTAAATGACCCACAACTTTATTCCTTGTTAGTTATTCCCCATATGTCAGTTTTATTCAACAATGTCTCATGTTATTCTTCTCTTTTACTCACTTAATTCTTTTATATATTTTCCACAATTGCACCATTTTTTTCATTCTTCTAGAAGGTTTCTATCTAGTAGCAAAACTTAAAGGATGGAAGTTTTTTTTAAAGCTTGTAAACCTTGTCTAACATTAATACTCCCCAATATGCATAATGTAAAATGTTTAATGATATTTTCTGAAAAACATGGAGAGTTCTAATGAATTTTAAGTTAAAATAATTTTAAAGCATAAACATTGAGCAAATAAATTAAAAAAATGTAAAAATTGACAACTATTTTTATTTTTTATTTTGAAAAGCCATGGAATATTAACCCACTCTAAATATTACCCCAAACAATTTCTCTAGTACGTGGAAAATTATCGATCTTATTTACATTGGAAAAAAAAATTATTCTACCAAGAGCGCATAGGCTATCCATCAATATTATCTCATTTTTCACTCTACTTAGTCATGCTAAACAAAAAAACAAAAAAATGGTATATGAAAATCAAACAATATTTTCAATAAAGAAATCCAAGAAGTAAGAGATAAATTTTCTCTCTATCCATATAACTACAAATAAACTTTGGTTCCAATGCCATGTTTGAAGGTAAATTAAAAAAAAAGTGTGACAATCTACAAAATTCCAAAAGATATGAAGTGCGTGGAAACTAATTCACTGATATTTTACTAAAAACTCCTTCTCCTCGAAGCTACTTCAAACACAGTGAAAATTAAAATTGGTATCATGGATTAAGGTATACTAAGATATTCGTTTTTCTTAGGTTTGACTTTTCCATCATGCATAGCCAAAGTGGTAAATCTGTAACCATTTCATGTATCACAAAATTTTGGTGAAACTAATTTCAGAATATTTTGCCAAAAAATAGACTCTTTGCACTATTTCAAACAACTATAAATTAAAATAAGTACCATTGGGTAAAACATACTAAGGTGGATTTTTTTATTACTTGTTTCTTGTTTGAATTTCTCATCGATCATAACTAAAGGGTTTAAAATGTAATCGTTTCTTTCATTTTAAGAGAAAAAATATTTTGATCATGTTTTAAAGAAAGGGCATAAACTTGTAAGGAAAAAAAATCTAAAATTAAAAAGAACCTAAGAGAAGAAAAGAAATGATGCACCTAAGATGAATTGGAAGAACTAATTGTTAAGACTACACAAATACCTTGTAAGTAAAAGTAGTAGTGACAAATTCGAATAGATTCTCTTCATCTCGCTCCCAAATTGGATGGTGAAATGATTGAAGAAATAAAACACAAAGGATATACCAATTATGAAAGTCTTTTTTTCACAAAATGAGATAACATTTTATCATTATGCTTCAATGCAACACATTAATTATTGAACATGACAACATAATACAATTCCACAAGAATGATTCCAAGTTGGCATGGAAGGGAAATATGTATTCATGGAATAGAAATTTTCGTTACAAGTAATCAACCATCAAAGATAAAAGTTGAACCATTTTGTAACATTATCTAGGAACTTGTGTGAAATTACTGGACATTATACTCTATCTACATAGTAAAAGGTTTGAAATTATTTTTCATTTATCATGCCTCAATCTTGTATAGTATCAAACTAATAGAATGGCATGCAACACTATTTGTTGCCATGATTTTTTATAAGGGAAATCATTAATTACTGAAAGATGTTGCGAGAGGCTAATAATGTAGCTTAGTTGTTCATTTTCATTCAAAATTGCACACTCAACTAGCATTTTGAATAAATGAATCCCCTAAAAATGGGGAGAATACTATCAAACAAGAAATTTTCAACACCATCCAACATTTTCATGCATACATAAGACTTTCCATTACGAAAATCATATCATATCCACAATATATACTGAAACAAACAATCTCCCAATAACATCAACTCCTAGAGATGTATCCTAGTAGTCTTCATGAATGTTAAATAGGAAAATGCAATCAAGATAAATCAATATGATTTTAGTTTAAGGACTTGTAATGTTGACGTTGAAATACATACTCTTTGAAAACTATTAAGCACATACCTGAGATCAAAACAAAATTTTTGCAGGAGAAAAAATCACAAGTTTCAAGAAGGCATATGAAATTGGAACATTGAGAATAGTAGCCATGCAAAAGAGAGAAAGAACTAAAATCTTGGCTATTAAAAGTCTGTTCAAGTCTTCTTCAGTGTGCACATCTTGTTAGGAGAGAAAGCAAAATAAAATGTTTATCATTGGGCTAACTAAAAAAATTGAAGAGTAGTCATAGGTGAGAAATGTATATACTAAATAATAATTCACAGAAAATATATAGACCTCCAGTTGAAAAAAATTGGTTAAAAAAAATTTGGACCACTTAAGTGCCTCCACAAAAGCTACATTAGGGTTCATAAACAATATTCAATTAAATTTATAAAATAACTTAGGAAGTTTGTCTCCTGTATAAGTAAAATAGACAACAATACTATTCCAATAATAGATAGAAATTTTTTATGGAAGACACATAAGGAGAAAAAGCCTACAAATAATTACCACAACTAGACAACTTCATATGATGAGTATATATTGGAGATACAAGAAAGGCACAATAACTCAGTCACGTGAGGAAATATTTTAAGTGAACAAGGAAAAGGGTAAATAAACCAAATTGAATAGTGGCAGTTATACCTATTGGCCTTTTAAAATAAGTATAAAATAAAAATGGAAAGAATAGGAACCAACTTTTATATCACATGAATTATTAAGATGAGTATCCTTCTCTAGATCATCTTTCATTCGACTATTTTTGACAATGGTTCCAACCTCATTAAATGTAGTTTTTACACCATTGTTAAGGCCAATAATCTTTCCCTCCCTTATAGTAGTTGCCCATACTTATAAAAAAAGATCAAATGATGATTATTCTTCTCTGGAACATCTTTGCTTCTACTATTTGTGACAATCGTGCTAACCTCATTAAATGTGGTTTTTACACCATTGTTAAGGCCAATAATATTTCCCTTACTTACCAAGAAAGATCAACTTGTATGGTTATGGAGCAATTCCATCCTTAACAAAAATGTGTTCCTTATCATTGTCAATTATTTCTAACTCTGAAGTTCAAGTGATTGAAAAAAAATTGCATACTACTACATGGAAAAAGAACTGAGGGGTGAGTCAATTCCTTCAGGATAAACCTGCAAAACTCGTATCTCAAGGTTTCTTATCCCAACAAATATCAACCTTTGCTAATCTAGAGGAATTCCTTCCTTATCTTGAATTTTAGTATTCACACCAGAGCTAGTCAACATCATGACAAAGACCTATATATTACTTGGGAGATGTATGGACACAAACACGTCAGTTATTCTGAATATTATAATCAACTAGTACATTTCTTTCATCTTCATGATCGTGCCTAGAAAACATCAACCTTTGATGATTTGGAGGAATTCCTTGTCTTGAATTTTAGCCTTGGCATTATTGAAAATCTTTGAGCTATCAACTTCAAAAGTAATTTTCATCCAAGGTAGATTTTCGATATCTACATTCCACCTCTCAAATAGAGAACCAATTAGATTTAATTATGAGTTTTGAGATCTTCATATTTTTTATTTACTAGCCATTTCATTTATATGGCTACACTAATTCCTATAAAGATCGAATACCTTGCCCATCTTGCCTTTCATTGTGAAGATTTGTTAATACGTGGGCACACAAATTTTCACTTGCACTTTTGTCGTTTATAAGTTTACACTAATTCGTGTGAAGTTAGAAGACCTTGCCCTTCATTGTAAAGATTTGTTAATACGTGGGTGCCCACATTTTTAGTTGGTGCCCAAATTTTCACTTGCATTTTTATCATTTATATGGCTACACTAATTCCTATCAAGATTGAAGACCTTTCCATTCACTGTAAAAATCCGTTTCCATTTTTAGAAGCGTCATTCCTGTCAAAATGGAAGACCTTGACCTTCATTGTAAAGATTTGTTAATACCTAAGCACATACATTTTCAATTGCACTTTTATCGTTTATACACTAATTCCCCTTCATTGTAAAAATACATTACCTTTTTAAAAACTTTTTAATTTTTTTTTTACATATTTGTCAAGATGCTTTGCAATTAAAAAGAAATTATTAATACCAATAAATTTCATATAACTATTATATAAAGTTAAAAATAAGTAACATAAGTATGTCGGGCAAAGGCTCGAGTAATACCGCCTTTGAACGCCTTGTTTCCAACATCCTAAAAATAAATAAGATATTAAAATGAGAATTGAATCCACCATCCGTAATAATGTGAATGAGTAAAATACCGTAAAACCATGAATTATTTACTATAATAATGTGACTAACCAAATGGAATAAGTAAAAAAGGTAAAACCATGAATTGAAAACTTATTGGCCAGATGTGCATTTGGAAGGGAAGGGAAAAAAACGAAAATCATTAATGGAAAGAAAGAGCCACCTAAAAAAAGCAAGCTGCACCAAAAAGCATTAACTCTCAACTTGAGGAGAGAGTAGGGATTTTATAAAACTAATGTTAGACGCGGTAAAACTCTTGTAGCGTTTGAAGGGCACTGGGAATCCCTACATATAATATATTGTCTTTTCATTTTTCGAGCATCTTCCTCCTCCTCTGTCCCTATCACGTCTAGCTATGCTGGTGTGTGTTTGGGTGTCTGTGTGGTTTGACTTCGGGTCTGTCCGTGTCTAGGTGTAGGTCGACCTCGTGTTTGAGTCAATCACGGTTGTGTGGGATAGAGGAGGCAGAGGCTGATGCTCATGCTCATGCTGATGCTGATGCTGGTAAGAAAATGGCATGGTAGGGTTGTAAGAAAGAAATAGGTGGTTGACGTTGCTTTTGTTCAAAGCCTATCTCACTAATTCCAATTACTTGGCTGAAGAAATGAAATCGAATCCCAATTCGAGGTATGTAGAGATGGCCCTTGGCCTTGTATCTGTATGTTTCCTTTGATTAGTTTAAGGTTCTCTTTCAAAAATTTCTATTGAATTTAAGGCTTTGTTTTATTTAATTTTTTATTCAATCTATTTATTATTACATTTAATTTTTCCTTCATATTTTTAATCGGTCTTGTGGAGGTTTGGGGTTACACCAAAATTTACAGGTGTCTCTAAACGTTACAAATTAAGATTCTAGGGTGAAAATTAAAACCCAAAGGTGTTGGTAAAGGTTACAAACAAATCAGTAACTAAGATCTTAGGATGGAAATTATGGATTCCACGAGGTGAGGCTATTCTTCCAACACCTCCCCTCAAAAGCAACTCGGGAATCTAACCTCTATCCAGGATCTCATACCATGTAGAGGTTTGCGGTTACACCAAAACCTGTAGGTGTTCGTAAAAGTTACAAATCAGTAACTGAGATCCCTAAAGTGGAAATTAAGGATTCCATAGAGCTGCATTAATTCTTCCAAGATATATTTGACTCTAGGTTCATCAATTTATCCTATTCCGTGAAAATTCAAGAATCACTCCCCATAGCTGTGTATTTGGGTTTAATCTACTGCGTATTAGCTTATTTTACTTTGTGGTTCTATCCAGTATAACCTCTTCTTTATTAGTTTATCCATCCTTTTTTCGGACATAACTTGGTTTCTGTGTATTGTGTTCTTTGTTCGATAAACCCGTGGGTTAGTTTCTGTGTATTGTGTTCTTTGTTCAATAAACCCGTGGGTTGTTTTCCTTTTGGGTATAACTCATATTGTATATTGTGTTGTGTATTGGTTAGGCTTTAACATTTTGTGTATTGGGCCGTGTGCATCAGCCATGCATGGATTTAAGGTTCTGTTTTCTCTTATTGTGTCCACATCAGTCATGGATTTAAGGCTCGCTATGTTTCTTTCTCAATAATTTGTTATACCCTTGTGCCTTGTGCCCACATCAGTCATGGATTTAAGGCTCGCTCTGTTTCTTTCTCAATAATTTGTTATTGTTATACCCTTGTGCCATGGGCCTGAGCCACCGTATTAAGTCTCTATTTTCTCCGCAAGAATTTTACCCTTGATGGCTCTGATTCCTCGTCAATAGTTTTATTCTATCATACCGTTTTTAATTCGTTTAATTTTTTCATTCATTGCTTCAATCAAGGCATATCTCTGGATTCAGCTTAACGTGTGGCTTCTTTCGCTGTACTGTGTACCGTGTGTTATTTTAACCTGAGGTTTTTTATATATAACCTACTTTGTACTGTGTTATGTTCCATGTGCTACTGTAATGTGCTACTGTAATCCATGCTTTTTAACACTTATATATTTTTATCTGTAACCAATTAAAACCCTTAAAAACGTATCTCATTAAAACTTCGTTCGGTTACAGTTACCCTTTTTATTATACCGGCCCATGGTAGCAGGTATACAACGATTGATATCGCGTTGAAATTGAATTAATTTTGTTTGAGTTTTTAAATATCAAATGTGATTTAGTGCTTTAACCAAATTTTTAAGAAAAAAATTGATAATTCAAATTATTTAATTAAATTTTCCAAGTTTTTTTAATTGGTTATTCAGATTGAGGTTTTATTGCAGATTTGTTCTTTTGTGATTTTGTTTGTTGATTTTATCCAAATTCTACAATAGCATGAATTACTTTTACTTAAAGTTTAATTCTCTTGAATTTTCTATTGCACTTAGTTAATTTTACCCAAAGTTTCAGTAGCCTATGGTGCCCCAAAGTTTAGTTCTCTTGGATTTTTTATTACACTTAGTTATTTTACTCAAAGCTTCGGTAGCCTATGGGCAGGAGAAAATACAAGTGCCTCCAAAAATACATCTGCCACACCCGAGGAGCTCCCAAAAATACACCTGCCACCCTCCAAAAAATGCACATTCCACACCACCTGCCACCATATCCATCCATGGAAACTCGCCAAATTCAGAGCTCCACATTCTTCTCCGAGTGACCATGGAATGACGATCATCTCGAGGTCTTCTGCCCATTTTTTTTGAATTTTGGCCTCCCCCTCTAGTCCAAGCATTTGGTCACCATGATTCATGGTGACCAAATGCTCGGACTCGAGGGGGAGTCCAAAATTCAGAAAAAAACCGGCATAAGACCTGGAGATTGAGTGTCTAATGTGAAGGTAGACAATCATCATTTTTGTGACAACTCCCACACATCTATTATGACAACTGCCACACATCTATTGTAAGTTTCTATAGAAGCTGTGAGATCTTTGTCTTTCTTGCTACCATGAGCTTGGTGAAGGGTGTCTACCAACAATTCTTTGCTTTTCAAGGAGTACACCCATCCTAAATTTGGGATTCTAAATCTTGCCACAAAGCTTCCAAAGCACTCCTTGAACACTAATTGGGTCCCAAAAATTACATAGCCTATGGCACCAAGGAAGAGCATATTAGCATATTAGAAGAGGGGATTAAATCATTAAGCTACACTTGGATGTGATGCTGTGAATATTATAACGCATACAACCGAAGTCAAATTCACAGATTCCAAACAAAAGAAATAGATAAATTGAGAGAAAAATACAGAATAAGTGATGGGCTGCAAGATTGAAAACAAAGACTGTGAATTTGGAGGTGCTCTTTGGGATGCTTTTCGGAGAGAGGATATACCCAAGTTACAAGATTATTTGGTGGAACACAAGGGGGAATTCACGCACCTTGAAAATAAGCATCTTACAAAAGTTACTAATCCAATTCATGATAAGATTATTTCCCTGATGAGTATCATAAGGGGAAACTGAAAGAAGAATATGGGGTACAGGCATGGACATTCAAACAAAATCTTTACAAAGCAGTCTTTATTCCAGATCGGTGTCCTCATCAAGTTCAGAACCTAAAGTCATCTATTAAAGTTGCCATGGATTTGTATCGCCTGAAAATTTGGAGCAATGTATTGAGTTGACTGAAGAGTTCCGCTTACTGCTCAAGAATCATAGGGTGAAACCAGACAAGTTAGAGGTGAAGAGGATGATTCTCCATGCAATCAAGTCGGCTCACAAGAGCTCGACAGTTTAACCTCAGCCATGGAGGACGAAAAGAAGGGAAATTGTCTAGCATTGTAGAGAATGTGAACGCAATTATTGTTATGTTTCTCATCCTACCAGGGTGATTTTTCATGTTTTCCCTAAAAAAAATTGCCACGAAGAGCATGATAAGTCTATTCTATCTTGTGATTTATTTTATTTTAAAAATGATATTTGCTAAATAGAGGTGTGAGGAATGCACGTCATTTTTGAAAATATTTTTTCTTTATCAAATTTATTCTTGAATAGAAGTGTGAGGGAATGCACCTCAGTTTTTAAATGTTTACTCATAATAAGTTGGAAAAATAGATGTTCGTTCTATTTTTAAATGATCTATCTTGGAGTGAAAAAGATATTGCAGAGACTTAGTTTTTATTTGAACTTGTTTTCTATTATTCAGTATGCTATATGAATGTGTTCTAATATCAACTTTAGCGAGTATGAATGTGTTATGAATGTGTTTTGATATCAACTTAATTGTAACTTAATTGTAGCGAGGTCATTCTCGCGTAAAGATTATTTGTTCCAACGTACACTGTATAAATATTCTGTGATAGTCTCTTGCAAACAATGCAGAAATTCTACTACAGAAGTCATGGTTAGCAACTGCTTATGTTTATTTTTTCTAAGTTGGATTTTTTTTTAAAATCCATTAGAACTATTTTATTCATCATCAATGAATCCATTAGAACTATTTTATTCATCATCAATTAACTATTATTGCAGAATCAATAGTATAATCAATTATTGCAAAATCAATGGCATAATCTAATGAGCTTCTTCTGATCGCAGAACTAACAATATAGCTTATCATCAACTAAGTATCATTGCAGGAACAATGGCAGAAGCTATGAGTTTCTTCATTCTCCTGTAACGTGAACAATGGCAGAAGCTATGGCAAAAGCTATGAGTTTCTTTTGATGCCATTCTCCTGTAACAGGCCTCTGCAAACAATGTAGAATACTACCATATGACTCCAGATTTTTCATTGCTTATTATGTTTATTTTCTGTACTTTGGAAAGTTTTGTTAAATTTTTTAAGATAGGGTTAGAATCAGTTGGAACTATGTTAACAATACACACACTATTATTTCAAGCACTATGGCAGAAAACTCACTGTTATTGCAAGAAAACTCACTGTTATTGCAAGAAATATGGCAGACTATTATTATTACTACCCAGGAATATTGTATACAGATTTTCTTTGGTAAAGGATAGATATTCTTTGGCGCGCTATTATTGCAGGCCCTAGGGCATAAAACTAACTACTATTGCAGTCACAATGGCAGATTATTATTACTACTACCAAAGAATGTTGTGTATAGATTTTCTTTGGTAAAGGCCAAATTTATTTGATAAGTGGGTTTTCATAAACCACCTCGTCACTAATACCGTTTCGATGTCTGTATCAGCTATACTAATGAATTGAAGATACTATTATCATTTAGATTTTTCTGATCAACAAGACCTACGTTGTTTGCCGAATTCCTTATCAGCGGCACACGCAGAAATTGGGGCGCGGTATCGTTGAACATAAGATTTCAAGCCACTGGTGGTTAATATATCATGTTGCTGATATAAAAAACAGTAGTTTTAAATGTGGACATAATCCTTTTTTATTTCTCTGGGATTCTGTTTAAATCAAGCATTGTGCAGCTAGTCATAGTTATCTTCTATATATACACGCATTGGAAACATGAATCTATCCTCTGGCTATGAATCCGAATCAGCAGAAAGGTGCGACATAGATTTCTACCAAAGGTGCTTCAAAAGAGTTTACATCATAGTTACCAAGTTCAACCGTAATGGAAAAAAAATCGCAAATTCGCCGATTCGGTTCGATATCGTGAATAATTCCCCATTCAAATTAGGTACGGTCTCCACTGACAGGCTTGGTCTATTCGTCCACTTTCTCGCAGCCCGGTGTACATTTCATTCTGTGCACATATTATATAAGATATACCTGAGTATATAAGGCGGTAATGGAAAGTTTCAATGACATGTTATTTACATCATTAACAACAATATGATGAAGAATCCACTAAAGAATGACATGGCATGGCAGGAAATAAATAGCCCGGAACTCATAGGGACGAATAGGAAGTTTGTATCAAACAAATATTTTCCCTAATCTTTTTTAAGTGGTTTTGGGTAAACGAATAGAGGTATTCAACATATTCAATATTTTTATAAGCTTTTTTTAGTGGTTTTGGGTGAATAAAGGTATTCAATATTGACTTAAGAAACCAGGGAGCTATATTTATATGGCAAGTATGCGGAATGCAATGCATCCTTGTTAAATTTTCAAATTAATATATAATATACGTTTTCAAATTAATAATAATACATACAGCTCTGTGAGCTGCTCTTTCTTATCACTTGTTTATACCAATTTTAAATTAATAATAATAATACAAATCAGCTGGGTCAATGGGGAATTCTCTGTTTTATATATATATATATCCCTTTCGCTTCCATCCTCGGGAATTAGTTGAATTAGTTACATTATATTACAGCTTTCGCATTCGCCTTCGCCTTCTTCGGGGATTCAACGCCCTATCAAGTCCGGTCCCGTGAAGTCCAGTTTTAGCGAGGCCCGGTACCGTTGGTACATTGTGTTTTAATGTGCTACTTTAACCCATGGTTTTTAAGCCTTAAAATTTTTCTATAGGAGACCTTGTTTTTAGGAATAGCTTATATCTTTAGAAAAGAGTGAAGGAAGGTAAATCCGTATTTGTTTTCAGTATTTTAAATAAGTGATAGAAGATCATTATTTTTAATAAAAAGAAATGAATATTTTTCGTCATATCTATTAAAATATACATTTCCGAAGGTAAATTCGTATTGTTTTCATTTTTTAATATATAATGTAAAATATTATTATTTCTATTTATAAAAGAAATTGATAGTTTTCATTATATTTTATTAAAAATATACTGTTTTTCTCTAATACGTGTGTCGGATTGCATGCAGATTAATTTATAGGAAAGACATCACTTCTAACTTTGCTAGGGTTTAGGTTTAAGGTTTTGGGGTTTAGGGTTTATGTTTTTGTGTTTAGGATTTAGGGTTTTGTGTTTATGTTTTAGGGTTTATAACACTTGAGTAAATTCTTTTAATAAACACTTAAATCAAAGTTACAAAATTCTTCCTAAATTGTTATAAAATTCATAGGGTTTATGGCTTAGGATTTAGGGCTTGGGGTTTAGGTTTTCGGGTTTAGGTTTTAGGGTGTATGGTTTAATATTTACAACAATTTAGTAAATTCCCTTAATAAACACTTAACTAAAAGTTACAAAATGCTTTTAAGAATGTTTTAAAATGCCTATGGTTTAATGTTTAGTTTACAAGGTTTATTGTTTAGGGTTTAGGGTTTGGGGTTTACGGTTTAGTGTTTATGGTTCAAGTTCAGG
>APFE031169995.1:0-10324 GCA_000404065.3 Pinus taeda
TTCTATCTCTTCATGGCACATTCTATATATTGTATGAAAACTCTTTGCAAAGGGTTGGTTGGCTTGTAACTTCTGGGAGACTGTGGGAAAGAAACTCTGTTTCTGCATTGTATATTTTTTACAAAGGATTAATGAAAGGCAGTGGCTCTATTTCATGAGATTCATGAGGTTGTGAGTGTAGAAAATGTGTCTCTTATGTTTCATATGTATCTTGTTATGTTTCATAGTTCATTTCATATTCATTTCAGTGAAATTTTCTAAGTCAGCTAAGGTAGAATTCAATTTTATTGCTCTGCCTGTGGGAAAATTTCATGTTCAGTGTTCATTCTTCTATTGAAAAGGATTCATGTTGTCCATGCACTTTTCACTCTTCTAAGCAATCTCTCCATTTATGCATTGTTTCAAACTAAGCTGCTAGACTCTCCACCTATCTTGCCTCACAAAGTAATCTGTGCCTTTGTATTAAGTTCTCTGTTCATTGAGGTCCATTGGTCCCATACCATCCCAGAAACATAGTCATTCATAAAAATCACTCCTTGTATTCATATTCACTTACTAGCCTAAGACAAATAGTTAAATGTAAGTCATCTCAGGCCATTTCATTTATTTATTCACTGATCGTGACTCGGAGAGAGCCCTCTCCTGTTCTGGTAGGGCTAGCTACCAGACTGAGCGTGATTTGTGGTTACCCTGAATTTTTCCTTCTTTCAGCCTAAGGCGGATTTAGGTGCTAACATAGTGGCGACTCCACTAGGGACAAATGGTTTGCTTGAAGATTGTTTTGCCCTAGTACATCTATCAAGCTCAGATCTGATGGTTGATGGTGAACAACGATCAGACATAATAAGATGACTGAAATCATTCACGTGGCGACTCCATTGACTGCAGAATTGAGCAACCGGTGCTTCATGGTGACTCCACTACAGAGGGATCAGTAGCTTTGAGATTTTTAAAATGGAGCGGATTGCAAGAAGATACGCTCCCATGAGCCAAGATCACATTCCAGGCTTTCCAAATAAAATTCCGAAGGTAGATTGGTCAAGGAACCTCCCTATGTTTAAATATGATGGCAAGAAGGACGCTGCTTTACATCTAGTCCGATTTCACATGCATATTCACAAGTTGAAGGTTGATTTTCCCAGAGATTGCTTAATGAAGATATTCATGGCCACTCTGGAAGGTGAAGCCCAATCTTGGTATGAAAATTTTCCCGCCGCTTTTATTTACTGTCTAAAGGATTTTCATGCCTTGTTCATTGAAAGATATAAAGTCTCTTATCCATGATTAAATCTAGTTCATGATTGTTGCAAACATGCTTCTACTTTTATTGAAAGCCTTGAAAAATACTATGAGGATGATAATTTTATGAATGATGAGATCATGGAAGCCTTGTACAAGAATCCATTTCAGAAACATGAAGAGAAACTAGAGGAGTCCCATCAAGATGCTCAGGAAACTTCGCAGCAGAATCAAGATCTTTGTACGGTGGAAAATGAAGGAATTTTGCATCTTGACAGTCAACATGAATTACATGAAATAGATCAGTAGGTTGGAGAGTTCCATATAGCTGAAAGTGATGAAAGAAAAAGTGTCGTTTCAGATTGGTCCCTAGAAGAAGACAACATGTAGAGAAATCAAGTTTCAAATTCAGAATGTGATAATGTTAAGACAACCATTTCAGATGTAGATTCAGATTGTGATGACCAAGAAAACCTTGTACTAAGTCCCATGAAAGAGAACTCGGCTGCTGAAATCATCTGGGATGAAGAAGACAAATTTTTGGGTCCAAATGTTCTCATGTCATCAGAACAAAGCCTTCATGAAGAGGTAATCCAGTCAGCTCTTGAACAGCAAGATGAGATCTTTGCTCAAGCAAGTGAAAAAGTTCCTCTGGATGAATTTATGGTAGATGATAGAAATGTTATTGTTAGGTTTCAAGAAACATCTGAAGTTGCTTTTCTCATGATTGATGAATGTGATGAATGTAATGAGAAGCGGGCTATCGTATCGTATGAAGATGACCTACCATATATTCAAACTTCAGAAGATCAGACCATTCAGGATTCCCTTTCAGATTCCTCCTCATATGTCTCATGTTTTGAAATGTTCTTTGAAAAGGAGATTTGTTCATCCACTTGTCCAGAATTGTTTGAAGACCAAGAACCTACTCTTATTTATGAAAAGAGATCAGCATCACAAGAAAACGACACCTTGTTTCTTCAGCAGGAGGAAAGACCTTATGTTCTTCATGATCTAATGGCAGATTTGTTGCAGACAGCAGTGAAGGTCATTATTGCAGTATTCAGTGATGAAGGAGATCATGGCCAATTATGTTTTTGGATGCCCAATTACCAGTATCAATTGTTGACCAGAAGATCTGATCGGAAGAATCAGTCAAGAAGCCATCTTCTTAATTGGTTACATTGGCAGTTTGATATAGTTTGATGATATATAGTCTTGTAAGAAATGCAAGTGGTCATGTACTACCAACAAGCTTTAAGTTTTAAGTTCAGTTCTTAGTATTTTGAGTTAGTTTGTTAGAGTCAAGTTTTTTTTTAGTCATGTCAGTTTGCATTGAGTCAGTTTCAGTCAAGTTTCAGTCAATAAATTGAGTCATGTTGGTTTTTTGGAATAATGGACTCCATAGCCCAATGGACGAAGGCACTGTTTGCTCACCCAAAGATCTGTAGTTCTTGGTACCTCCAAGGAGCTACCATCCCCCATTGGAGCCAATGTTAGTGTTAGTCTTTGCAACATTCCTCCAATGATCAAACATGCTCTTACACAAGTGATTTTAAGGTGTCAAGGTCAAATTTTGTCATTTCAGTGACTCTTCAAGCAAAATTTGGTCACTAGGCATTAGGTCTAGGGTTTGATTTTACCCTTGTCAAATTTGTCCAAATGACGTTCCATATCACCATTCAAACTAAGTGTGCCATCATTCAGAAGGTTTTCATTATCATGTCAAGTTCCACTGGGTCATTTTACACCTTGTTCACGCTTCAGTTGCGCCTAGGTAAGGTCATTTCCCTCTCCTAGGGTTTGAAGGCAATTTCTCTTAGACGGACAAATCGTCGGAAAAAATTGTATCATAATGTTCATACACCTTCCCCTATCCTTAAATTATCTTATCAAACACTTCCCATCACTGAGATCCCCCAAATTCCTCATTTTCGCACAAACCCTAGTTTCTTGCTACAACCTGGCAATTTTCTAGGTTGGGCCTATGTTTTGCCTTTTTGGACACCTTCCCCTCACTCAATTTCTGAGATTCCACTTTCCCCTACTTCCTAACATCCCTCACTACTTCCAAGAATTTTCCCAAGAATTTAGAAGCCACTTATCCGCTTCATTTTGCTTCATTTCGACAAATCCCTTGTCCCACACATCCGAATAGGTTTCACTCAAATAATGTTTCTGAGCATTCAAAGATGAATTTGGGAAAATGGAGAGAGGTTTTTCTCCATAAAAGACCAAGGAAGAAAAAATTCCTTCAGTTTTTACACAGGTGTCTTGGTTTTAATGATATGTCAAAAATACAATCGCCTCGGGAGAATTGATGCACCTCTGAAGTGACCTTCAGAAAATCCAGTTTTCTCCTAGCTTGGCTGACCCAATGACTTTCTTGATGATCCAAATGATAACTAGAGACAATTAGCTTTCCAATGAGCTATCATGAGCTCAATTTTGGGTTGAGGAAGGCATTCACAAGTTGACTGCAACAGCACTCTGCCTTGAGGCAGCCTCATTTGGCACGTTTTGACCAGTCTTGGGAGATTTGATTTTTGATAGGGAAAATTATCTCCAAATTGACAAATTATAGTTGGGTTGGAAAGTAGACTCAAGGAACTTTCCAATGAGCTATCCTGCGCCCAATTTGGACACTGGGAAGCCCTCCAAGAGTCTTCCGGAGAAATCGCAATGCACAGGAGGAGGAGCGCAGCGCATATAACCAGGAGCGCGACGCACACAGATAGGGGCGCGGCGCAGAGAGACAAAGCGCCTAGAACGTGCCAAAACTCCCACAAATATTTGCTGAAGCCCCTCTAATTGCAGGGTAGGCTATTAAACTCACTTGTGCATAAAATTTGATAAAGAGATGGTGGGTTATTGCCGGTGATTGAATGCAAAAACATTCCATAAAGCAAACACAAGAAGACACCAAAGAAAAACCATTTTGCTAGGTTTGTGTAACAGTGTTGTTGCTGCAAAGGTTGTTTTTCCTACCCTACCCCATCAAAATACCGCAAACTCCTCCCATATCCCTAAACAAATTTCTCCCTATAAACCCTATCCCCATTTCATCACTCCCTTCCTAACAATCCATGTTTCATTGTTCCCCTTGGTAATAGATATTACAAAGACACCCAGCCTCACACCATCATCAAGGGGGCAGCCTAATCACAGTCCACATTACAGTCATGTCATCACAGCATTCGTTCGAGTATGAGAGGGAGACATAGAGTGACTCATCCTCAGAAGAGCAAGCTCCCAGGAGACACCACAAGAGTGGCAAACATGTCAGGAACGAACCCACTACCCTCACCGAGTTACAAGCATGCCCTCTTGCCATGTCATGCTTCTAGCACCTATCATGTTTCGAATTTTGTCAAAGGGTGAAAAATGTCAGAGTTCATCATGAGTTGGCCCGTTTATTTGTGCTTCATCTACATGGAGGTCAGTCTACCTTGGACGGGGTCACTTTCACATTGACACCCGAAGCTATATCAGTGGCAACAGGTATACCAAATGTTGGGGAGAAGTGGCATAAGAAGAAGAAGGTGGAAAGGCAACACTATGAGCCTTACATAAAAACCAGATTCTTGAATGAGCTCACAAGAGTATTTTCCTTCAGATACTTGAAGAATGAGTATGCTCCACTCATGAGATTGATCATGAAATACTTCAGCTGTGAGGGGAAGTTCTCGCGACTGTATGCCTATCACATCCTCTTGCTCATGGACTTTACAAGGGTGAGGATGATTAACCTCCCATTTTTCATATGTAGGAATATAGAGAGGATGAACACCTTCATGCTACATAAGGCCGCTCAGCAGCAGCTTAACAGTGTGTATCACTTTGCTCTTATCCGGATTTTGGTGGATCATCAGTTGGGATTGCAGGGCATTGCTTGGGAGGACTTCATCTCCCGTGACTTCTTCAGCACACCACATGTACTATCAGAGCCCGAGCAGGAGTTGGGTTGTTCTTCTTATCAGCATGAGCACATGAGACCACTACCATGCCAGTTTTCGTTACATATCAGAGAGGCAGTATGCACTTGTTTGCAACAGCAAAGCGAGTGTTATCTCCACCCGGGGTGGAAGGGGCCTCGCTTCCGGCATCAACTACACAGGTATTGGACAAGGGAAAGGAGCCCGTGCATGATTAAGGACCATCAGGTGTACAGGAGACCGATGTCATCCTCATTCAGGATGAAGAGGCAGAGGCAGAAAATGTCAAACTTAGGATGACCATTCAGGAGCAGGATTCGGAGATACGAGACTTGATACTCAATATGGAGAGGGATAGATGGGTCATCAAGTATCTGGAATAGAGAAACAAACAGCTTGAGGACCAACAAACGATCATGGAGCTGCAAAGCATCCGTGAAAATCGACAAGTTGCCCAGCAAAGGAGGATCGAGCTCACTACCTTGGAGCAAGAGATCAACAACGACCGTGAGTCTTGGTTAGAGTGGGTCAATCTACACTTGGAGAAGTTGCTGGAGAAGGAAAATAGGGAAAAAACCATATTGAGGAGGATGGCTTGTCATTACAGGGCACGGAACATGAGCACAAAGGCCCAAATAAGGAGCTTGAAGGCCAAACTGAGCAGAGCAGCAAAAGAGGCAAAAGAGCAAGATCGACTTCGAATCTTGGCTGATGCTTCTATGGCCCAACATACTATTTCTTTGAGAACCTCCAGCCCAAATTTCAAAGAATTTGGGAAAATTTTAGTCGCATGGTAATTTTTTGGCACAAACACAGGTTTTTTCTCTATACGCGCCGCGCCACCGGCGTGACGCGTAATATTGGGAGCTAAAAATGAGGAAGGGTTTGCATTTTTGGATTCATCATGTAAAATCACGACTACTGGCACATAGAGCAAGAAATTTGGAGAAGATCTTGGCCACCAAAGGGGCAAAAAACACTCAAAAATGGCCTCACTGCCCCTATTTTGACACACAGGAAGCAGTCTTGGGAGAATGAAGATTTGGAGGGGAAATGATCTCCAAATTCAAAAATTCTACTTGGGTTGGAAAGCAAACAGGACAGGCTTCCCAACAAGCACACTTGGGCACATTTTGGACTCCGGCAAGTGCCTCAAGACTGGCCTCAAAGTGGCACAACGCATATAGGAAAAGGGCGCGGCACATATAGGAAAAAGTGCCAGAATGCCTCTATTTCGCGAAATTTCACTTCCCGACTTTTTGTAAGTGGGCCCACTCATATGTACTTCAATTTTTCCACACCTAAGGTGGTTTTATAAGTATTTTCACTCCACATGGTCAGTTATCCAAGTGGCAAAGGAAGGTAAAGGGCCACCCAAGCCATTTGTCATGTTTGTGGCGCTGGACCTGTAGCTGTTGTTTGGCTCTCCACCTTCATTTTGTAATGATTCGAGTAACTCCCCAACCCTTGGGCATTCTATCTCTTCATGGAACATTCTATATATTGTATGAAAACTATTTGCAAAGGGTTGGTTGGCTTGTAACTTCTGGGAGACTGTGAAAAGAAACTCTATTTCTGCATGTATAATTTTTTTACAATGGATTAATGAAAGCAGTGAGCTCTGTTTCATGGATTCCATGAGGTTGAGGTAAGAAAATGTGTCCCTCTTATGTTTCATATGTTATCTTGTATGTTTCAATAGTCTTTTTCTTTCATAGTTCAATTTCAAAGTGAAATTTTTCTAGTTAGCTAAGGTAGAATTCAATTTTATTGCTCTGCCTGTGGGAAAATTTCATGTTCAGTGTTCATTCTTCTGTTGAAAAGGATTCATGTTGTCCATGCCCTTTTCACTCTTCTAAGCAATCTCAACATTTCTTCTTTGTTTCAAACTAAGTTGCTGGACTCTCCGCCTATCTTGCCTCATGAAGTAATCCGTGCCTTTGTATTAAGTTCTCTGTTCATTGAGGTCCATTGGTCCCATACCATCCCAGAAACACAGTCATTCATAAAAATCACTCCTTGTATTCATATTCACTTAGTAGCCTAAGACAAATAGTTCACTGTCAGTAATCTTAGGTCATTTCATTTATCTATTCACTGAGCGTGACTCGGAGAGAGCCCTCTCCTGTTCTGGTATGGCTAGCTACCAGACTGAGCGTGGTTTGTGGTTACCCTGAATTTTGCCTTCTTTTAGCCTAAGGTGGATTTAGGTGCTAACAGGTGAGGTGGTCTTTCTACCCCAAATCTTATTTCCTCAAGGATCCTAAGATTATAGCCATAGACAACACTATATCCACCTCACATGAGATGTATTTTATGAGTTGGTAGCCTACCTCACTCCATGGGTATGGTAGACTTTCCTTCCTTACCCCATTTTTGTCCTCAGTGGGTTCTTCACCTTCTAAAAAGAATTCTCTTTTTGCCACCTGGTTGTCTCCTTTGTCTTCTTTTCTCCATGGGATTCCTAGGGAAAGTGTGGTGACCCTGCTGATGATCTCTTGGGTGAGATCTATAGTGAGGCCCCTTACTACAACAGTGGCATGGATTTTGCTATGTGGAGTGAGGCAGAGAGAAAATTCTTGAGCCACCTTATCATCATACCCTTTGAATTTTTCGAAAAACCCCATCCAGTTGTGTCTTGTAAATATTTCAAGCACCTGGGAGTGTTTTTGGATTATCATAGTGTTTGTGGGCTCTCTCCTATTAAACCCTTATGTCATCTTGCTGGTGAAGCTTGAGGAGAAAATGAGAGGGTTGACACAATTTTTCAAATGCAGGAGAAAAACAGAGTTGACTATGTATTTAGTTCACTTCACACATTTGCTAAATTCACTCAATTTTAGAGTATCCGTAGTTCATTTACTTGCAAAGGGGGGTGAAATTGTAGAGCGTACCTCTTTAGACTGGTTGTAGTGGCCAATTCCCGTGATATCCCTTCTAAACTCTTCTCTGCCAATCCTTTAAAGAGTCTTTGTGTATCTTCTAGATAGTCTCTATGTATCCTGTAGACCGTATCCTGTAGGAATTCTTGTGCATGCTTTTGTAGGAATTCCTATGCAGAATGATGGATCTTTTCTTCCAGTGGGTGGCCTGGGTTATGAGAGCAACTTGAGTGAGGGAGCTTCGAGGAGGTAAAATGCATGAATGCATGGGAACAATGTTTTATTTCCTCTTATGTTCATTCGGGGTGAGGTGGTGTGCTGGAAGAAAAGGTACATTTCCATTTTTGGACCATTGGTCCTCACTACCACCTCATCATTTCCCACTCCTCATAATCAGCTCCCACCTCGTAGATCCGTAGTTTAACTGCTTTTTGTCCTACTCCTTCTTTGTCTTTGAGTTGACTGTACCCACGTGTGAGAGGACACCCAGTTGTGCATGTGCTGATTGAATGAAGGTGGCCAAGTTAACTAGCCACATTTTCTCTTATAAACCAACTATCCCGTAACCCTTACAATTTTTTACTACATGATGCATATGAGTGAGCAAGCGGGATACTTACCTGTGGTTTCAATGCTATGCTGCAGTTGTTGAAGACCAGAGGTTTTGCGTTGTATGTTTGCTACATGACACTTTTCCTCATCCTCTTGCTATCTGCTAATGGTTTCTTTGCTTTTCTAGGTATCTATGGCTAAAGATTTGATGTTGTTGTTGTGGAGCTCCTGGATCATCCTAGTGAAGACCTGTTGCTGTTGTGATTGGCATTCTGTGGGATAGGTTGCTACAGGATTTCCTACAAGATGTCTTGTAGTTGATTCTCCCTCAAAATTCTTTAATAATTTGCTTATTGGGGCTATGAGGATGGTGACATGGATGGAAAGAAGGAGTAGGAGTGTGGGGAGAAAAGAATACTTAGCTAATGCTCTTACTCCTCTCTGTTTCCCTTTTTTCCTAAGACTGGCAAAAACTGTTGAAACTGTTTTTTTTTTTTTTTTAATGGTGAGTGTAGGGATGATGATGGTGGATGAGGTAAGGTGCTAGATCATGCATAGGGTGAATTTTAGGGACCACAAAAATCCATATGTGCCTTTAGATTGCTTCTTGTAGGATTTCTGGGTCACTGTAATTCCTACATGATCATCCTGTAGGTTTTCAGGGGATCCTGTAGAAAACACAGTCTTTGCATAAATCGAAGCAATGGAGTGGAAAAATGAGAAAAATTATGGAGGGGTGCGTGGTAAGGAGTGTAGAAGATGAATATATGAGAGGCAGGGGTCTCCTTGGGATCCTCTTTGCTCCTTAATTGTCCTTCTTGCCCACTTGCAAATGGAAATTTCATGACAACTATATATTATATATATTATATATATATATAATATATAATATATATTTTGAAAAACAATAAGGCTTGCCCTTAGAGGTTTTACCCTAGCTATTTGCCCTGGGCACCCCAAGAAAGGTTTTCATCCAGGGATCTTCTTATTCTCTTTTTCTTTTTCTTTTCTTTTTTTACATCACTGGGCCGCCTTCTAAGGTTTTCAACCCAAAGATGGGACTTGGACACCTCCTGGAGGGTTTCACCTGAGTCCTTATTCTTTTTTCTTTTTTTCTCAGTGATTTGATGAGGGAAGAGCTAGAACTTGCTCCACCATCATCACTGTTTTATTGATATTATCAATGAAATCATGTTTTAATAAAGGTCTCTTGTACATTTTCAATCGATGCCCATTAACAAGCAAAGGAATGGCTTCTTCATCTATAGTTCTAATTTGCACTAAACCATTATCATGGCATATTTCCATAACATAAGGTCTGAGCCACCTTGTCCTTAACTTGCCCTTGAAGTCTTTATACCTAGAATTATATAACAATGCCCAATCGCCCTCTCGAAATTGCTTCTCCTTAATATTTTTATCATGCTAGATATTCCTTTGAAGTTGAACTACCTCTGTATGTAGGAGGGCCTGCATAATTCATCCAAGCCATTCAATTGGAACAATATCTCTTCCTATGCACTGCTGAGATCCAAATCTAGTTGGGATGTCATCCTTAATGTGTTATATTCAAACTCAATGGACAACAAGGCCTTTTTCCCATAGACCAGCTCATAGGGTGTGAATCTAGTGGTGGTCTTCCATGTGGTATTATAGGCCCAGGTGGCCTCAACTAGTCTTTCTACCCAATCCTTCCTGTTGCTACTCACCACCTTG